>JASDQU010737828.1:75222-109349 GCA_032191745.1 Picea mariana
TCGCCTTTCAAGGTACAAGTTAATTTTGATATTCCTGTATTTGAAGGACAAATAGATGCAGAAGCCCTAGAAAAATGGTTAACTCTGCTAGAACGTTATTTCTTTGTTCACAATTTTTCCAACAAAGAAAAGATCACCTTTGCACTCCTTAAAGCTCTCCCTCATGTCAAACATTGGTGAGAAACTTACTGGGAGCAAATTTCTTCAAAGGAGTCTAGAATATATGGGGTTGATCCCACTTGGGATTTTTTTGTGGATGCGATAAAGGAACAATATTACCCTGTTAGAAACTATGAGGAATAGTACATGAGATGGACCACACTGCGGCAAGAGAGGGGCCAAGTAGTTCCGGAGTTAACCAATACCTTCCATACCTTGCGCACCAAGCTGGGTATCAAAGACTCCGAGCGACATTTGGTTCTGAAATACCATGGGGCTCTACACAAATACATCCAGACTGAAATGGATTTTTTGGACATCTCATCACTCAGTGCTGCTTATCAATATGCTGTTAAAATTGAGAAGAAATTTAAGCACCAGAACAAATGGGAGTTCCTGTCTGCAAATCTGCAACAATCGAAGTATGACAAAGACGACCTTAACAATCAATCTCCCGAAAACTAGTCCAAGACGTAGGAAAAGAAGGGTCACGGGAAGATAAAGAAGGACACTGGAAAATGGTGTGAGTTCCAAAAAAGACTCTGGCACAACACCGATGAATGTCGCTCAAAACAGTCATTGGTGGCTGAGATCAAAGACAAGGAGCCAAAACCTGATTCAGAATATGATTATGAAAATACTAGTAAAGGACAGATCATTGACGCAGACCCCACTGCTATTGTCATGACTGCAACAATTCAACCAGAAGAACCCACAGATCCTGAAGAAGGGGAACACCTTTTTCATTCACAGATGTGGGTGAAGGGGACCCTGCTGCATTTTATTGTTGATAGGGGAAGCCAGAAAAACCTCATCTCAGCACAGGTCGTTAAATAGTTGGGATTGTCGATAACACCACACCCGCAGCCATACAACATTGGGTGGCTTCATCAAGGACGAGATCTCCATGTCAGCCAACTGTGTCGATTGTCATATGGCATCCAACCCTTTAAGGATGATGTATTATGTGATGTTGCCTCACTGGATTTCTATGATGTTCTCTTGGGCCAATCATATATGTGGAGACGCCATCATGTTTATGAGTCTCGACCCCGTAGTGTCATTGTTACTTTGGGGGGTCATCTCTACAGAATAATAGAGGTAGTTCCAACTATTATTCCACCTAAAAATTGTCGCAAGGTAGTATCTCATACTGCAAAATTCACCTTCTTCACAATCTGTTCAAAAGGAGAACAAAAGGACACTGCAACCACTACAGTCTCTCCCCCTGCACCTTCTATCCAACAGAAGCAGGTTGACAAGGTTGCAACAAAGCACAAATATTCCTTCTGCACACCTTCATGTAGCTTGACTTGTTGAACAACCTCAACTTCAATAGGTTCATGACAGACTTCCACAAATTAAGCAATGTGACATCTCCAACAATACAAGCAGCTCACCAAGATGAAGATCCAACAAATGCTTTTCCCTCTCCCGCGGGAACTCAAAGCACTGGAGACCATTGCTTCCTAAGGATGGAGGATTGATCGAGGTGGATATTGGTGGCCACCCACCTTTTCCAACTAGCTCAAAACAGTTTTCTGGCAATTTTGGCAATTTACTATTTTTAGCAGGTTTTAACTTTCAGGGCCATTTGGAGAGCCAAAATGAAGGTTTTTCAATATCAAGGTTCTCAATGATAGTCGAAGGCATTATTGAGCCCCCAAAACAAATCTCCTCGATGATACCTTTCCAACAATCTATCATATTCCTAAAATGGAGATCGTATGCAAAAGTTACGACCCCGGGAAGTTGATGTACTAACTTACCCAAACAGGGCCCAGATGACTTTTGGCGCTTCATCTCCTAGGGTTAGATTTTTGGATGTCTAGGGTTTTTAGCATTCCTGTTTATTGTAAAAAGGCCTTCAGAGCCTCATTGTAACCATCTTCTTGCGAATGCGAGTAGCCATCACATCTCTTCTCAGAGATAAGCTGCCACCATTCTAGCGAGTCTTTCAATCTATATTTTTACAATCTCTGTACATTTATTTCATTAATAGAAATCACATATTAATGTAGATATATGTTTATGGTTGCATCTTTGATATATTTATGTTATATTATTGGATATAATAGATATCTCTGTGCATTTATTTATTATATTTAAGCTCTCATTTCGTGTCGAAAATAATCCAGATTAGCTGGTGTTGGTTCAAGTTCAAAGGACTCATCTGGGGGAAGGTGAGAAGGCAGAGGTGGATTTTCATCCTCACTGTCAACATTTGAAGAAGAAACCATAATAGGAATAGAAGAAGGCACAAACGTTAAATATGGCTTGCAGGTTGAAGAAGGCACAATCGTCGAATTAGGCTCGCAGGCCAAGAGATTTTCATCAACTTTAACATCTCTTCTAATAATAATTTCATTACAATGTGGTTGAATAAGTCTATAAACTTTGACATCTTTAGAATAACTAAAAAATATACACTTCTCACTTTTAGGCTGCAGTTATTTCATTTTCTCATCAGGAATGTGAGCCCATGCTATACTTCCAAATACATGGAAGTGACTTACATCTGGTTTAATTTTAGTCTTCTTCTAGTGTCATATTTTTAAGAGCTTTTGTGGGAGTGTGATTTACTATGAAATTTGCACAGTTTATGGCTTCTACCCAATACTTTAGACTTAATCCCTTAGATTGGATTATACAAGTAGCCATTTCTTTTAATATGCAGTTCTTTTTCTCAGCAACACCATCTTGTTGTGGTGTATATGGAACAATGTGTTGCATTTGGATGCCCTATGTAGTGCAGTAACTTGTAAAATTATTGTTCACATATTCGCTTCCATTATTTGTTCTTAACTTTGAATTTGATGTCCATATTTCTTTTCTATAAGGGCCTTGTCGTCTAGAAACTTGTCAAAAATTTTGCTCTTAAGTTTTAAGAAGTAAACCCAAGTATGCCTAGAAAGGTTGTCAATGAAAGTTAAGAAATACTCGCACCTAGAAAAACAAGGAGAAGAAAGTGAACTACACAAGTGTTGATGTTTGGACAACATCGGGAAGACATTCTCTTAGAATAATAATTAATAATATAATTATTGATTATTAAAATATCATATATAATAAGTAAATGATAATAATAAATAGTTATTGATTACTCAAGGGCGCGTCATTTCATGTATGGCCACCACATGCTCCCTATATATGGAACACTCATCATTGTAATAATATATTGATTATATCTCAGATGAAAGAAAAAAAACACGGTATCAGAGCTAGACTGGGATTGACTCCTTTACAAGAGGGTCTAGGAAAATGAGAGTAGAGTGAAATGTTGGGAGCGTTAAAGTTATGGGGTTGTTACAATCTCTATGTACAGAGGCAATCCCGTGTGACAGTGTTGAGAGAAATAACTCCTTGAACCAAATCCATAATCTATGGAAGAAGTGGATCAATAAGAGAGGTCGGAAGTTGCTTCTTTGATTACATGATTGCTCATGGGATATATGCCAAAATTTGCAATAGTCTTGATGATAAAAATAACATGCTATAGAAAAATGACAATAAATTCCCTGAGAGTTTAACTCAACGAACCACGAGGTAAGTTTCCATAGGAACAATTATTCTTTCCAATAACTCCTCAAAAACATTGTAGCATGAAGACGGGTTAAGAATCCAGGGCATCCTAACAGTTGAATAAAAGACGGTCTTACAGAATTTAAATACGAGAGGGATGATGAGCATGTTGTTGCAAATGATGATCAAAACTGTTGAAACCATGTATTGTTTGTTGTTTTGGATTTTGTATTTTCACCTTGCTTTCTCATCATAACCACTAACATGTCAAGATTGTCAGAATCCTATAGAAGTCACGGGCATAATGCACCTTAAATTACACTATGCAATGCACAATCGAAACCCTATTGGATCCAAGAGGTCCTAAAGGACTTCATAAGTGCAATTAATATATAGTGTGAAACATGTGAGTGTTGGTGTGTACTTTTAGACCATGTCTGGGTGTTGCTTCTATATTGGAACTCCACAGAAAAAGGAAAACTGTGTGTTGAAACCCTAGGTACTACCCAAAAGGATAAAATTTTATCTTTCTGAAGCTATTGATTGCAAGATGGAATATTTGGATAGAAACTATAACATGTTTCTCTATGATCCATCTATTGGAAGATAAGATCATTATTCAAACAATTTGCAATCATGCATTAGTAAAATAAGTTCTTTTTAGATCCTTAAGACAAGATGTTTTCCATCTATTAATACACATTATAGAGCATTGGATAGAGTCGAGCATTTAAGAGAGGATTACTGCCAAATCTGGTGCTGAGTAAATCTTCATTGGATGCAGAGACGCTTCCTCTAGGGTTGTTGGAAACCCTAAGCCACAAATAAGAAAAAAATTTCTGAGAGTTGCCTTTCTAATAACATATTATCAAGAAGGGGTGCAACTTCACGATAGATGACCTAAGAGAGAACTTTCATGTTCCATATCATATGGATGATTTCCAAATATCCTAATGTGCACAAAGTTGAATGATAAAATGAGATTTGATTGAATAGTTACAATACACAAATGTTTGAAGCGTTGGCACATATAATTATAAATAGATCTCCTTTATATTATATATTATATTATATATGAAAAACAGAAGAGGAGTCACCTCCATCTCTAGAGGGAGTGTTGATGTTTTTTAGTTTCCTGAGACATTGGTTTCATGAGGGAACCTTGATATATCAAGTATGGTCCAATATGACTTAACATGATCAAAATTTACCTATGTTTCTTTGGGAAAATGAATCCATGACTGTAGTGTATGCTCAAAACAAAATTACTCATAATACTTTGAGGAACGTGATCCCCGAGGAGGCCTTCACTAGAGTGAAGCATGAGGTTGGACACTTCAAGATATTTTAGTGTCCAATATACATTTGTGTACCCAAGGAGAAAAGTATCAATCTAGACCCTTCAAGAAGAAAGGGTACATTTGTTGGGTATAATGAGTCTTTGAAGGCATACCGGATCTACATCCTTGGTCAGAGACAGACTGAGGTGATTCAAGATGTTACCTTTGAGGAGGATATATGATCTAAAGAGATCTAGAGAATCTCACATGGAGATTGATCAAATTGATCCAATTGATCTTGTCGATCATGTAGCTCTAGTAGATGTTCCTAGAGATATTGTTGTAGTTTGGAAGATACCTACATGGGCTTGTCAGACTCTGCAGGAGGTAGAAGGATATGTACCTTTGCATGGTACCTTCCAAGTGAGAAAGATACCTTAGAGATATTCATGCTATGTCGCAACTATGAGCCACATCATTCATTTTGAGCCTTCCTATTATGAGGAGGAAACTAATCATCCAGTATGGAGAGATGTCATGATGGAGGAGTATCAATACATCATGAAGAATTATGTGTGGGATCTTGTTACGAGACCTGAAGGAAAGTCTGTAGTGACTTCCAAATGGATCTACAAGATCAAATATACAGTTGACGGGAGCATCGAGAGGCACAAAATGATATTTGTTTCTAGAGGATTCTCTGAGGTTGAGGGAATAGATTATGAGGAGACATTTTCTCATGTTGCTCGATACACTTCTATCCAGATGATTATTTTCCTTGCAACATCCATGAGTTGGATATTACATCATATAGACGTAAATACAACCTTTCTTAATGGAAATATTGAGTAATAAGTATACATCGAGTATCCATATGGTCTTGTGATACATGAGAAGGAGTCTCATGTGTGCAGGTTGAAGAAAGCGTTGTATGGACTCAAGCAGGAGCCTCTATCTTGGTATGCAAGGATTGATGGACAACTGATGAGTTTGGGCTTTAGAAAAAGTTTTGTTGATCCCAACCTATACTAAAAGACTATTAACGATGATGCCCTGATTCTAGTCCTCTACGTTGGTGATTTATTCCTCACTGGTACATAGAGCCTTATTACTAAATGCGAGTATGCATTGGCCTCTTAGTTTGAGATGAAGGAACTTGGTATGATGCACTACTTCTTGGGACTAGAGGTGTGGCAGAGAACTGATGAGATCTTCCTAAGTCAGGGGAAGTACACAATTGAGATATTGAAAAAGTTTGGGAAGCTGAACTATAAACCCATGGCTACACTAATGGTGACGAATCTAAAGAAACTAAGTGTTTCTTCTTTCGATTCCAACGATATTGATCTGACCCTCTACATAAAGCTGATTGGATCATTGATGTATTTGGTTAACACCAGACCAGATATTTTCTATGTAATGAATGCACTTAGCCAATCTATGAGCCAACCGAGACAAACACACTGGATTGTTGTGAAGCATGTGTTGATATACCTATGAGGAACAATTGGACATGGTCTGAGATAGAATTCTAGTATTGACATGAGATTGTAGGGATATAATGACTCTGATTGGGAAGTGAGTGCAGTGGACAGGAAGAGAACCTCTAGTTGTTTCTTCACTTTGGGATCTGTCATGGTTTCTTGGTGTAGCAGGAAACAAACTTATGTGGCCTTGAGTACTGTAGAAGAAAAGTACATTGCATTGAGTGTGGCAGTCTATGAAGAAGTGTGGATTCACAATATCCTTGCATATTTATTTGGACATGTGCTAGATTCCATCATTATTCATTGTGATAACCAGATCTATGTGAAGCTCCTAGAGAATCCAATGTTTCATGAAAAATCGAAACACATTGAGATCAAGTACCATTACATCTGAGACATGGTGCAGAGGAAGGCACTATTGGTGCAGTACCTTCCTACATATGATCAGGTTGTTGATGTTCTTACCAAACCCCTTACCAGGACAAAGTTCGAGTATTTCCATGATAGACTTGGTGTGGAAGAGAATGCCTCCATCGCTGAGAGGGAGTGTTGATGTTTGCATCTTCCTAATACATTCTCCATATCGTACTTTTATGTGACTGAGTTGATTTGATTTGTGATGACACTTATCCGAGAAGGGATAAGTGTGTTTGGGATTATAGCCCAATGTCCCTTGTGGGGAGCACATGAGGACACGTCCCATGTGGAGAGCACATGAGGACATGTCAAGGGAGTTGACCCTTGACGTCAGACACTATGGGAGTTGACCCTAGTGTTTCTAGAGGGTGTAGCCTTTATAAGTCCACATGGGAGTGCCATGTGTGAAAAACATTCTCCAAATCGTACTCCTCTATGAATTGAGTTGAGTTGATATGTGAGGACACTTATTCGAGAAGGAATAAGTGGGACACTTATTCGAGAAGGGATAAGTGCATTTTGGCTTATAGCCCAACATCCCATGTGGAGAGTGTTAGCACCAAAAGTAACCCTTGGATTGCGGCAGAGGTAATCCTGATACCCATCAGTTTGTATGTCAGGAAAAATAAATATAAAGAAGGTCTAATGGATGCAGACTCAGGATGGTATTGTTCTAACTCAGAAAATTGGATCGAAAAGCACAAGCATGTGAGGTCTTGGTATAACTTAAGTTAGTAAGTTTGGTATAGTGGTGAGTAGGCGGAAGAAATTAAGGAGAGTGAAGTGGTCTACTATGGACATCTAGTCTTCCAACATCCTAAGGAGGAAAAATTCAAAAAACAAGATCTTCTTGGATTCAAAACTTCAGGAAACTGAAAACGCTATAACAACACTGCAATCAAACATCCATTACAACACAGTCACAACCATCCATGTGAATCCTTCAATAATGAACTTTTAGTATCAGACACATATTAAGATGGAGGAAGAACACTGGATTGGATTAAGAAAGAAGTCTCAGATACAGATACATAACTAGAAACTAGAGGCTTTACTAAAACTTTACAATACGGGAGCCTAACTCTACCATCGACCATACCAAAATATCAAAACTGAATATTTATACTCAGATAACTGCCACCACCAGGAGTGTGACCTAGATACTATAATCAAAGCTTCACGTCTTCATCTTCTTCTGTTAGGCTGCAATTGCATTCCTCTGTCAGATGCAAGATCAGATGAGTATGGGCTTCACCAAAAAATCCATGACAAGGGAACTTTCGGTTGACTCTTTTCCCTCCACGACTAGCTTTCAATGCTTTCCATTTAAGTGGTGAAATGAGGTTTCAGCCACCTCCTTATTTTTATTAATTGCTTTCATCGGGATCAGGGTGAGGCCTGACACCCATGAATGTTCTAGGTGAGCTCACGGCTCCTTCAAGCCAATTCTGACACCTCGAGGTCATGCATATCCTTCTTTGTGACCAACTCAGGTGCTTTGATCCTTTGTGCAGCTCCTTTCCATCTGATCCTGGGCTATGACCATGTGCCTAATTCCCAGACACTTCGGAATTTCACATTTCGTGAGATTTCATTGTGATCATGCCAAAACTTCAAAGGCATGAAAGTGCGATTGATTATATCAGGTGACACGTATCCCTTTGCATCAAACGACCCTATTGAACATCAACATTTTGGGACCTTGGGTCATTGACATTTCTCCCTTCAGTTCCCCGAAAAAACTTTCTCCATGCAGATTCTGTGCCATGTGTCTTTCTAGAATGGATGACCAGGATCATTTCGGGACTTTGAATGTCGCGATTCCTCAATGCCCTACCCTCCTGCTTTCCCAACTTGCGAAATTGTGAAAAGTTGATCCATCAGTACAGATATTTCCTTTGATCAAAGGCTGTGATATTTTCATGAGTTTTGATGACTTTCTCCTTGACTGTTCCATCTTGTGAAACTACGAAATGCTAATCTTGCACCATGCGTCCTCTCCAGAAATGAACAATTCCGATCATCTCGCAATTTCAGACCTCTCCTTGATGCTAAACTTGGTGAAAATGTATGATCTTGATTAACCAATGGTCGTCGATCTGATTTTCCAGATGGATATCCTCTTCCGAAAGATGATCTTGCTCACTCACTTGATTTGAGTTGAAATCATACTGCTTCAAGTGTTGCGCCTGGTTCTCATGAATGTGGCCTGTTTGGCTTACTTGAATGACCAGCTGAGGGATCAGGAAAATAAAAGATCAGAGGCAGAGATTAAAAAAGGAATGATCATCCAAAGAGATAATAGGAATGATAAGTGTTACACATAAAAAATACTCACTTTGATAGTGTCACAAGTGTCGTCATTACAAGGTTCGCAAGTGTCACTTTTTGCTCACAAGTGCCGCAAGTGTTAAAGAAATCATACTGCCATGATGCCAATGTCATGCCTATAAACGACATCAAGAGGACACTTGGCACATGTCAAACACTTGATTTGGAAGAGGAGGAAAGGTTAACTGGGCTCATGAACCTTTTTCCATCTGAAAACACTAAAAAAACTAAGCTTTTGAAGGAGAGCATTCCCCTATACCTGTTTTAGGAGCGTTGGCGCTCCCCCTTACACTATCTGGGAGCATTATAAAGCTCCTTTGGCCCTTTTGAGGGATCACTAGTGTCTTTAGGAGCACTGGCGCCCCCCTTAATCCTACTGGGGAGCACTATAGCGCTCTGATGGCCCTTTTGAGGGAGCGCTGCCTATTCTGGGCAGTTGTTAAGTTGTTGAGATGAATGGGGGAAGGATCCTTTCATTCTTGGAAGGCAGTTGAGCTCGAATCCCTAGTACAACCATGATCTTAGGGTAGATCCTCAATTGAAGGAGGAAAATCCTCACCTTCCCCAAGGATATCTCAAGTTGTTGAGCCTCTCCAAGGCTATATAAGCAAGCTTTCTAATGGTGAAAGGGGACTGGAAAATGGAGAATGACACCAAACTTATGATCTCATAAGTGGTGCTGGAACATAGATATTTTGGAAGCAAGAGACCTATGATATCACAGGGAGCAATCAATGAAGCTATCATCATTCGGATCGTGGATCTTTTGAGCAAGGGGTAGACAAGGAGGACTTGAAGGAACTGTTGCAATCCATCGACAACTGTAAGCAGTGGTTTGTCCTCATTAATATAATTTTCTTGGCCTGTTTCTTTCTAATTCGTGTTCAATCTCACATGAATTTGTCTCTTTAGTAGATAGACCTATTTCAGACTAATCTTGATAGAGTAGGAAGTGGTTGTACTTTGTTTGTCTATAGGGCTGACTGAAGAGAGAAAGATTGGAGCTCAACTCGGAGCGTGCAGGGACAAACACCGGTAAAAGGTACTTCTTTTCTCCTTCCTCCTCACACACTAGTCCACCTATATCTAAAAGGAAGTCAGTGACCATGGTAAGAACTTTCTGTCTTAGAGTTAAGAGTCTAGCTCTTTGAGGAGATCTACCTGTCCGCAGGAAGATTTTCCTTCAACAGAAACTGGCGACTCCAATGGGGAGTCTCGAATCAAAACTTTTTGGTTTTGATTTCTCCTCATAGACCTTGTATTACCCATTGATTGTTTTCAGACCCGTTTCACCTCTTTTTGATTGATTTCATGAGCTGATTGACTCCCTATCCCATCACACTCAACCTGATTGTCAAAATTTGATCAAAATTTTAGGTTTTTGGACTTTTTTGTGAGTTTTTTGAGCCCGACGCCCCCCTTCCCATGTTAGCAGAGCACCAACACTCCCTGGAAGTGTTGGACAGAGCTTTATAACACTCTGTTGGCCCTTATACCAGAACACCAACCCTTTTTTGCCCAAAATCTCTTCAAAATTTCCATTTTTTGGAGGTCCAAACCCTGTTTCTTCACTTGCTGAGCTGCTTTGTGATTCAATGATGCTTCCTTTGACCTTTGAAATTCTTCCTCATGAGAAGTAAACACCTTATTGTTGATATTTTATTCCCTTCTCCCTTATTTTTGAGTTTTTTTTGTTGAGAGTTTGAAATCGATCTGCTGCTTTCTTCTCTCCTATCCGACTGAGCAGGAACTCTAGTGAAGGACATATGAAGTCTGCAACTCTTCTCATTTGGTTCTTTGAGGTCATATGATCCAATTTATTTCTTCTTCCTTTTGTGTTTTTGATTTTATTTCTCTTGTTTGATTGCAAAAGGGTGTGTTTTCTTGTCCGAATCTCCTTGATCTGAAAGGGTAGTTGGCAGGACAAGTTTTTCATTGAATTGATCATCATTCACATGAAAATGACAAAAGTACATCTTAATGATTAGTTTTCATTTATGAAATGTTGTAGCATCATATTGGATTTGATTGAGAACAAAATTGATTGAGGGCATTCCTTATCAAGTGTTTGATAGTGAAAACAACTTTTTCTCTTTCCCTTAAATAGGTATTCATGAAAAGAAACGATTTCTTATCATATTTCATGCATATTTTTGGGAATTGAGTCATCATTCCATCATTTTCACTTTCGTACACCCTTTGAGTAAACAAAAACCATTAAAATCAACGCTTAACTAAAATTTATCAGACTTTTTACATCTTTGTTAGCAAACCTACATTAGTTTAAGGTGTAATGCTTTGGAATAGGTTGAAAGGATAACTTTACAAAGCTATCAAACAAACTTAGTATCTTGTGGTAGGGAGAGTCAAATCCAATTGTCGTATTAGTCTGCCTGGGATTCCCCTCTCATACAGGGGTTACACATGAGGTCGCATTTGGGTGAGTTACGGAGATTTTCCCTCCATGGTTCAACTGTTTGTAGTGGTCGGATCGTATATTGGGGGTCACTGGAAGGTATACCCAGAATTATGTGTGGGAGCCTTTCGGGTTGATTTCGGACTTGTTATCCTACCCATACGTTCCAACTGGACTGTCGACTGTACCCGCCCAGGGGCTAAATATGAGTTGGTGACCTTAGTAGACAAATTCTTTAAGGTCTCACACAAGGTGATGGTGAAGGGAAGTCTCATTGTACCTGGAACAGACGTTGGTCAAACTCACTCGGGCTCCTTGGAGGGTAAATCCACAATTACTGCGTGGAAGCTTGCACCAAGGCATAAGTCCATTAAGCAAGTCACCAACGTAACTGATCCACTCTCTCTATCCCTTCCCTTTCTTATTTTGATCTCGCGATGTTGGATTTCATCACCAACTAGTGGTTTCATCATAGGAAGGTTAGTTTGATTGATTGCTTCTCAGATTCATAGTGTGTGTTGTTTGTTTTACTTAGTGGACCTTAGGTCGAGTCAGTGTTAATGGCATCGAATCTTGGGAGTACCAATGGAGGAATCCCTTCTCCTGGGGAACCTTATACCTTTCCTTCATTTGGAAACTTTGCTCCTCCATATGTTTCCACATTGAGTCATTCGGGACTCACTATCGGATTACCAGTTTGGTTGTTCCCCACTCTGGTGATCCCAAATCCTCCCAATGTTTTAGTTGCACCTAATACTTTAGATGTCGGTACACCACCCACACATCAACCTCACGTCGAATTTTCACCTTCTTTGCCCATTAATTCTCCTCCCATTTCTCCATCTTTGCCTAGTGAAAGCTCTAAAGCGAGTAGCCAAGTTGATTAGAAGAAGAAGAAACAGAAAGAAAAGAAGAAGAAGAACCCAAAAAGGACAAAGGCTCCAACAACATCAGATGTTGGCTCTAAGCAACTAGTTACTATTAATAGTACTGGGAGTGTTGATGAGGTCAACAAGATTAAAATGAAGAATCCAAAACCCCAATTCCCTTGCAGCCTTTGTAAGGGTGACCACTTTCTGAGGGATTGCCCTGGTCTTACCTAGGTCTTAGAAATGTGGTCCTCCACGTCATCGGCCTCTGTCGGTCATGTCAATGATACCCCGTCAACTAGTGATGTTCAGGTTGGTAAGAAGAAGAAAACTGTTAAGTTCCCTTACATGTTATGTAAAGGTAATCATTACTCTCACCTTTGTCCTTGCATGGACGAGGATTCTTCTCTTTTGGAAAAACTTCAACTTCCAAAAGGTTATCGTAAGCTTTCCTCCGACCCATCGTTGGTTGATGGACTGGTCAATCCGGTTCCATCCCTGGTCAGTCTGGTTGATTAGGTGGTCAATCTAGTTTCCTCCTCGATTGAACGACGAACCCAAGTAGCTGATCCAATTCCTTCATCGATCAGCCCCGCTCTTCATCAAAAGAGTGACACCAAAGTGGTCAATATGTTTCCATCCTCGGTCGATCCCACTCTCCCGTTAGAGAGTGACACCAAAGTGGTTGATCCATTTCCACCCGTCGACCCCATTCTTCCTTTTGAGAATGAAATTCAAGTGGTCGATTCGGTTCTACCATCGGTCGATCCCACTCCTCCTTTGATGAGTGGTAAAGTGACTGATCTAGTCCCTTCCTCGGTCAGTCCCACTCTTCCTATGAAGAGTGCTAAAGTGGTTTATCCAAGTCCACCATTGGTCGATCCGATCCAATCATCGATCGATCCTACTCTCCTTCTAAAGAGTAAACCTGATACTGCCCATGTTTTTCTCGTTAATATAGACTCTACCATACCGAGGGGCATTCCTCCTTCTCCTGCAAAACCCCCTCCAAGTAATGAGACCATCCTTTTTGATTGGGGTGCGCTAACTAGACCTCATCTTCCCTCTCACATTCCTTTCCAGATTACAGTACAGGTTTGTGGTCGGGACATTCCTCAAACGTTGATAGATGGTGTGTCTGTTAGTATTTTTTCTTTTGTTGCTTGGTATGCTTTGGGTTGTCTGCAGCTTGCACCGGTTGCACAGAATCTGTTATCTTTTAACAGAAGAACTAGTCAACCTTTAGGGATCCTTCCTTAGTTTCCTGTAGCTTTGGGAGGAAAAATTGTCTTTATCAATGTCATGGTAGTCCAAGACCCCTTGGATTTCTCTTTACTCCTTGGGCGGGATTATGTCTATGCTATGAAAGCTCTTGTATCCACTCTTTTTCGTGTGATATCTTTCCCTCACAATGGAAGAATTGTGACTATTGATCAACTTTCATTCATCGGCCCTGACTGGGTTACCTCCCTAAGTGGTTCTTATATGCAGATAGTATCACCCCCGCCACATGTCAATTATGTGGCGTTGTCTCCCATGACCTCAACTTCTGACGATTTGGATCAGTAGTGGACATGGTGATTTCTTCGGTCAGATTATTGGAGCCTGATCTCCTTACTCCTATCATGACCCTCGACATCTGTCCCTTCTTGAGTGATTATCTTCCATCCAGCGAAGATCTCCTGGAGGGCATGACCACGTTTTGTCCCTTGACATGGTATCCTTCCAGAGCGTTATCCTCTTGGAAGCCATGATCAAGAAGCAACCACGAGCATAGTTTATTTTCTCTCTGGCAAGCTTATTAAAAAATGAAATAGAAGTCACAAGCATAGTTTTTCTTCTCTGTGGAAAGCTCATTGAAAAATGAAACAGAGGCCTTGAGCATAGTTCTTTTCCTGTGTCAAGCTCATTAAAAAATGAAACAATCACCTCTCTTGAACCTTCTTTTCATCCACCTTTATCCTTCGGTGCATGAATCGAAGCTTGGAGGGAATCTCTCCAGCCTTTGATGATCTTTCTGGAGTTAATCCACTAGATTTCAAGATGGGGGCATACCGAGATTAGTCTTTGTTCTTTCTTGTGCTCGTAAATACATGAGAATGCATCCGGGTAGAATTTTATCTCTTTTTCAGACCTGTATGGATACACAAAAAAGGAACCCCGTGGAGTCTTGTTTAAGCTCTTTTCAGACTCTCTAAACATGAAAAGATTGCCAAGTGATCTTTCTTCCTTTCCCACTCATTAAACGGTTTGAAAGGGCATCTTTTGAGTGATAATTTATATCTTTTTCGGCCTTGTGAGACTAACGTTACGAAAAAGGAGAACATTGGAGTCATCTTTAAGTTCTTTTCAGACTCTCTAAAGATGAAAAGATTACCGAGCGACCTTGTTCTTTTCACGCCCCTTAAAGTATTTGAAGAAAACGTCTGTTGAGCGATAGTTTATCTCTTTTTCAGTCTTGTCAGACTACTTTACGAAAAAGGAACTGAGAGAGTTCTCTTTTAAGTGTTTTTCCAGACTCTATAATCATGAAAAATCTTCGAGTTTTCTGTCTTTGGACTCGCTAAACAAAACATCGACAGGCCCATATGGGATCGAACCCTTACTTCTTCCAGTTCGTTAAACAAAGGAAGAGGAACTTACCAAAGGTGATTTTTATCGAGCATGTGTTATCCTCCTCGAGCTCATTAAATTAAAAAGAGGTACTCATCTATCTAGATGGGGGAAAAAATTGAAAGAAGCAAGCCAAGTAGTATCTTGAGAACATTACCAAGTAATTCTTAGAGTCACCCTTGAACATGGCACTTTGTCTTTTGCACGCATTATAATCCACTGAACCTCTACACTGAGCCAATCCTTTGAGTTTTTTTCACTCCTATGGGTCACCTGATGTAAGTCACAACATCCACTGCATCGTCAAGTTTTGGTCCATGTCATGTTTCCACTGTTGTGCCTCAGTGTTCAAGGGAAGTATCCTCCTTGAGATTCAGCCATCACAAATATCTTGTCTCAATACCCATGTTAGTCCATGTTCATTTGATCTACCAATTACATCTATGTGTCTGTTTCGTGTCGTTGATGGGGGATACATCAAGGCCCTCCTTCGACGAGTCTATTCCTGTCGACTTCAACACATTATCTAGGAACTAGACTTAGAAACCAATTAGTACTTTGGAACTTGCATGCCTCAATGGAAGGCCTCCTCACATTCAACAGTGGGTTTACATCACTGACCTCTGATTGGATGATTCCGCAAATGTTCAACTCCATCTCATCTATTTACATTCATTGGAATGTACTAGGGTACCTTGGGAATCATTGACATTAATGGTGATCTCCCTCGCGCTTGTTAACGATTTACATCATTGACCAGTAATCAAGTGGTTCTTTCCATGTTCAACATCAGGACATCTATTCACATGGTTAGATTCGTACTACATCGGGATTGGTAAGAAGACCCTGGGTTGAGTGATCACTTTGATATGTACTTTTCCCAGGCTGTGATGGAGTTTCTCTTGCACAATGACACATATACTGTTACATAGATCCACTTTGTATTGGTCGTGGCTATGTCTTGTCATCTCATAGATCCATTGTGTATTCTTCATGGCTACGATCAGTTCATGTCATGGGAGTATAGATCCACAGTGTATTTTCAGTGGCTATACCTTTTTATCAATACAATTATGGATCCGCAGTGTGTTTATGGCAGCCATATCTTGCAAGTCTTGATCACCCAAGCATAGGTATGTCTTCCTTGGGTTTGGAACATGTTGTGACATTCATTGGATGTTTGTGTGTAGCTTCTGTCAGGTTCTCCATGTCTATTCCCTTGCTTGAAAGTCTACAAATCATTTCAGTTATCAGTTCTCATCTTCTAACTTCATACTTTGGGGGGTAATCTATTACACATAAAAAATAATCACTTTGATAGTGTCGCAAGTGTCGTCATTACAAGGTTCGCAAGTGTTGCTTTTTTCTCACAAGTGTCACAAGTGTTAAAGAAAGCATACTGCCATGATGCCCATGTTGTGCCTATAAATGACATCAAGAGGACACTTGGCACATGTCAAACACTTGATTTGGAAGAGGAGGAAAGGTTAACTGGGCTCATGAACCTTTTGCCATCTGAAAACACTAAAAAAACTAAGCTTTTGAAGGAGAGTGCTCCCCTATACCTCTTCTGGGAGCATTGGTGCTCCCCCTTTCACTATCTGGGAGCGTTATAAAGCTCCTTTGGCCATTTTGAGGGAGCGCTAGTGTCTTTAGGAGCGTTGGCGCCCCCCTTAAGCCTACTAGGGAGCACTACAACACTCTGATGGCCCTTTTGAGGGAGCGCTGCCTATTTTGGGTAGTTGTTAAGTTGTTGAGATGAATGGGGGAAGGATCCTTTCATTCTTGGAAGGTAGTTGAGCTCGAATCCCTACTCTAGCCATGATCTTAGGGCAGATCCCCAATTGAAGGAGGAAAATCCTCACCTTCCCCAAGGATATCTCAAGTTGTTGAGCCTCTCCAAGGATATATAAGCAAGCTTTCTAATGCTGAAAGGGGACTGGAAAATGGAGAATGACACCAAACTTATGATTTCATAAGTGGTGCTGGAACAAAGATATTTTGGAAGAAAGAGACCTATGATCTCATAGGGAGCAATCAGTGAAGCTATCATCATTCGGATCGTGGATCTCTTGAGCAAGGGGTAGACAAGGAGGACTTGACGGAACTGCTGCAATCCATCGATGGCTATAAGCAATGGTTTGTCCTCATTAATATAATTTGCTTGGCCTGTTTCTTTCTAATTCATGTTCAATCTCACATGAATTTGTCTCTTTAGTAAATAGACCTATTTCGGACTAATCTTGATAAAGTAGGAAGTGGTCGTACTTTTTTTGTCTACAGGGATGACTGAAGAGCGAAATATTGGAGCTCAACTCGTAGCATGCAGAGACAAGCACCGGTAAAAGGTACTTCTTTTCTCCTTCCTCCTCACACACTAGTCCATCTAGATCTAAAAGGAAGTCAGTGACCATGATAAGCACTTTCTATCTTAGATTTAAGAGTCTAGATCTTTGAGGAGATCTACCTATCCACATGAAGATTTTCCTTCAACAATAAGGGTCGATACTTCTTAGACAGGATGACAAGGAAAAAAGGTCGATCAAATGGATGAAGTCAAACAGAAGACAAGCTACAAGTCCAAAGGGAAAAATTACAATCGAGTCTGCAAAAGGGGGAGGGATAGGCAACGATACAGACTTAGGTAGAAACCACAAACCCTTAAGGTTTTGACAAATTTATGTGCTAACATTAAGCTCCATGGGGGATAGAGTCCTCCCTATGAGGCTCTAAGAATTCTTTTTGTAGCTTCAGTGCCTTACTGTTGGGTTGTGGAGTCTCCTATAAAAAACAAAACAAAATAAAGAAGAAATTGTATTTACAATGGTGGGATGCCGATAACGGATTTAAACAAAAACCATTTTCAAGAAGTGACCATTTACGGGGCCACCAAAAACTTCATCCCCCTCCAAATTTCACAGCTGGTAAGTGTTGTTTGGAAATGCCTTGGAAATCTGGAAAGGACCGATACAAATGGCTTCAAATTTACCATGTTTTCCCTTGTCTTGTCTGGGAGCATCCCATTTGAGTACTAGATCTCCCACTAGGAAATCCTCTTGACTATTTTTCCTGTCAAAGGCCTGCTTGATTTTCTACTGACGATCATGTGCTCTATCCATCACCTACTCTATAGTCTGATGCACTTCTACCAGGTGATGTATTCTCTTGATCATGTCATCAGGATCTCCTTGGAAGTCTTGGAAGAATTTTTCCACAGGTAGGGAAAGCTGAGAAGGGAAAACCACTTTATTCCCATACACAAGCTGGAAAGGAAAGATTCCTCGGGACCTCTTTGTTGTCATTCTATCAACCCACAAAGAAAATTTGAGCTTTGAATCCCATGCTTTCTTGTTGTCCTCCAACAGTCTTTTGATAATATTTATAATGATTTTTTTAGAGGACTCTACTAATCCATTTCCTTGGGGATAGTAGGGGGTAGAGTGAATCAATTTGATCCTGAACTATTCACAGAATCAGATCAATGGCTTATCCTTGAAAGACGCAATGTTTTCAGTGATAATCCTTCTTGAACAACCAAATATTGCTATAATATATTCCAAAAAACCAATGATCACCTTATGAGAAGCAATACTTGTGGGGATAAATTCTATCTACTTGGTAAAATAGTCTGTGGCAGTTAGGATTCATTTGTGCTGGCTTCTTGATGCAGGGTGAATTTCCCTAATGAATTCTAGACCCCATTGCTGGAAGGGAACTAAGGCCACCATGAGATTTAACGGCAGAGACTTGAGCTTCTTCTTCCCAGAGAATTTCTGACATTTGATGCAAGCCCTAATCTTTGCACAGACATCAGTGAATAGAGTTGGCCAGTAGTACCCAGCCGTAAGAATTTTGTAGGCCGTGGTTTTCTAGAAATGATGTCCCCCACATAGGTTGTCATGGAAATCAAATATAATCCTTTGGGCCTTTTGAGGGTCTAGGCATCTCAGAAGCACTCCTAAAGGGTCTCTACAATACAGGACCCAGTCAATTAGACAATATCTGATTGCTTTGATCTTTAAATATCCGGCCCTGCTCTTTCCCATGCCATCAGAAGGCTAGAAATTCTGTAATAAATATATAATATCCTTGTACCAAGGACATCCTTATAATGTGTGGGGTGCTTGAGAACTTATTTTGGACAACTTAGGTTGCTGACTTTCAGAGAAAACTTTGATGAAATTTACCCCCAAAGCTTGGCAATTACCCTTATCTAGTAATTTGGCTAAACCTTTACCTTTGATCAGTTTGGTGGGCTTGATCTCTAGATCAAATTCAAGGATCTTGGCATCCATATACTCCTTCTTCCATCTATGTCTGGCTAGATGAGAACTTCCTTCACAGAGGATGAAGCAACATATGTGGGGATTTTTGAGTGCAACACATAGACTCTGAAGGCTTTGAGATATTTCACCAAAGCATAGGCCTTATTTTCTATGATGTCATATTTCACTTTGGCATCTCTCAATGTTCTGCTAAAAAATTAAATAGGCTTATCCAACCCCTTAGCATTCCTATGGTACAAAACAACTACCACCGCGTCGATTGAGGCAGAAAAGAAAATCAAAAAATCCTTGGAATAATCAGGATTGATAAGCACAGGTGCTTTAGTTAGTTCCTTCTTTATTTGATTGAAGGATTCTCTAGACTCTGTAGTCTATTTTATCTCATTTCCCTTCCTGAGCATGGCTATGATATGTTTCACCAAATCAAAAAAATTTGAAACAAACCTTCTCATAAAATTGATTTTTCCCAAGAAAGACTGGACCTCCTTCCTAGACCTGGGAAGTGACAAGGTTTGAATAGATTCCACTCTACTTGAATCAATCCTTACTCCCTTAGCTGATACAATGTTCCCTAGCAACTTTCTCTCCTTCATAGAAAACAATGATTTCTTAGGATTCAGGGAAAGACCAAACCTTATGCATTTCAAGAAGACTTTCCTCAGATGACAACAATGTTATTTATTAGATCTGGAAAAGACCGTTATGTCATCTAGATATATGACCATAAATTTATCCTTCTCCCCAATGAAGGTGATGTCCATGGCTCGTTGAAAGGTTTCTCTTGTGTTCATTAATCCAAGGTGCATTTTGGCATACATGAACGTACCCCAAGGAGTGGTAAATGTTGTCTTTTCTCTATCTTCAGGAAATACAGAGATCTGATTGTAGCCAGAAAATCCATCAATCATGGAAATCCTGGATGCACCTATTACCCTTTGCAATATGTGTTCCATCTTTGGCAGTGGGTAATTATTCTTCTTGGAGCTTCCATTCAGGTTCCTGAAATCGACACAGAGTCTTATTTCTCCATTCTTCTTCCTTACTAGGACCAGGTTGGCCACCCACTCAAAATACCTCAAAGGCATGATGATCTAGGCATCCAACATCTTTTTTATCTCTTTCTCCATAACAAGAAGCAACATAGGATTTATCTGTCTTAATTTATTCCTAAATGGTTTGGCTTCCTCTTTCAATGGGATCTTGTGCTCAATGACACTCGTGTCATATGTTTTGAGGTCTTCGTAGGTACAGGAAAAGACATCAACAAATTCCCTTAACAATTCAACATACATGAGCCTCTGCCCCTTTGACAAACTTCTTGACAACTTGACAAATTTGGGATTCCTCTATGTGCCAATATTGCACTCAACTACATCAACATCCTCATTTGGGACTTTACCTTGCCACATCATTTCTGTCAAATAATATTTCCAAAGGGAATAGTCCCTTTGGGATGTGGTTTCTAGGTAACTGGACAATGTGATGATCAAAAAATTTGTTTAGAAAAACATCAGGATGAGGATGTATTTTGGAGTTGGAATCTTGATCAATGTGTAATGCTGAAAACGCATCAAAATTCTCCAAGAATATTTTGATCTCAAGATTGTCCTCAAACACTTTCCAATGCTTGACATTGTCAAGTATGGAGGGTCTATATTTTACTTCTACATCATACCTGAGATTAGGTGGTCGGGGGACTCTGAAATTGCTTGTTGATATAGCCAAAGAGTTAGCCATGACATTCTCTTCCCTGGGAACAAATGAAATGTTGAAAGACAAGAAAAAACTGTTAATGAGGTCCTATACTTCATTTCTATATGATTTCAGCCGAGGGTTATTAGCCTGATAAATACTCCCAATCTGCTGGACAACCAGCTCAACATCTAGAAACATTGATATATCTTCAATCCCCATGTCCTTTGCATCCCTCAAAACCAAAACAAGAGCTTCATATTCTGCTACATTATTGGTAGTTTCAAATTCTAACTTGTAGGATAGAGATATAGTTTCCTGAGCAGGGGAAACAAGGTCTACTCTAGCACTAGAACCTTCTCTAGAAGAGGCTCCATCAAAGAACATTTTCCACACAGAGGTAATCAGAGGAGAATATTCACAGAGAGTAATGGACTTTCTGATCTCAAGAAGGGGCTCAGGGGCATCGGTGAGATGCAATAAGATGGATCACAAGTTAGTGTCAAGTGCAAAGATAGGATGGTTGGTGGGATATGCTTCATCGATGATAATGTAGGCCAACTGAGCTTATCTATATAGTCTTATATGATCCCCCCCAAACACATAAATGGTAGCATATGTGAGGTCCATTTGCAATGTTCCCCCAAGTCTTTTTATCCAAGATCTTGACAATAGCATGCCAAACTTGGGAGGAACATCAACCGCCATGTTATCCACAATTTTGGTCATTGTGATGATGCAATGATAATGTCATGATGATAGAATATCAAGCTCCTCACTAAGAACATTTTCCTGAGAAAGGTTACACTTATCAGCTTCCAGAAATCACATTTTAAAGATAGTTCGCAGGCTGCATATATACTCTCCTTCGAGAATGCCTGATTCTCGCAGGCTTCATTCAGCTCGGGTGCAAACTTCTTGCAATGTACTCATGGTTAAGGTGCGAACATGTTCTTAAAGAAGGAAAAAGGATAAGTTCTCGATCCTTTTAGAAGGGAATCTTCTAGAAGGATGAGTTGGCTTTCGAATGGTTGGCAAAGTACTGACTTTCCAGATATCTTGGGATCATTCCCTATCTAAGTAACTAATCTATCTTCTCCTATATATTGAGGATATTTCTCATGGAAATGGTTAGAAGCAAACAAGTAGCAAGCTATCTAGAGATTGATTAGAGAATTAGTGCAAGATTGTATGGAGGATTGATGCTACAACAGCAAGAGACAATAGCAAGTTCATCACAAGTGGTTGAATTTCTTCATGCATGAGCAAGTGTGTGTGTCAGAGCTAGGAGACATCGAAAGGAGACCTACGACATCAAGGCTCGGGTTGTAAGTTTCACTTTCAATTAATATAATACAGTAATATGTCCCTTTCCCATAAAGATGATGTCATTTTTATTACATAATTCCTTGATCATATGTATAGACTAGCCTTTGAATATATTAATCTGCCTTTGCTTTGATTGGTTTGTTCTGTTTTGATTCGAACGACACAAGAGCATTGGAGCAAAAGCTTGGAACAACAGAGACTAAAGGAAAGTGTTCATAAGGTAAGCCCATGACCTTTTATCTCTTAGTTCATTCAAGAGGTTAGATCTAGGGAAAGTGTATTATTCTGTCATGATTTGTTCTAGATCCAGGTGGATCTAGGGAGACTGGTCTGTGTCCGCACTCACGAATTTATCCTATAACAAAATTGGTGACTCTACTGGGGAACTGTCCCTTTTTTCTTTATGGTTTTTGAAATTTCTATGGCCATTTTCTCTGTTTGCATTTTTCTTTTGATTTGTCTGTCTCTGAGTCCTCAGGGTACCCTGAGAGACCTTCTGGGTCTATAAGCCAATTTGATTTTTTCTTGCTCTTTCAAATTTTTCATTAGTTTTAGGGATTCTCGCACTGTGTCCAATAGCAGCCTGCGAGAACCTTGACAGTTCGCACTCTACATATATATTTCAGTGCGGATAGTTCGCATGCTACATCAAAGTGGCCTGCGAGAACCATAGTTTCTCGCACTGTGTTCCACACTGGCTTGCGAATAGTTTTTGAAATTTTTTGAATCTAAAATTTGACTTTATCAATAGCTCATATATGTTGATTTAGACCTCTTTGGCTTATTACATCAGTGACTTACATATCTTTTTCTTTAGTTGGTTTGCTGGAACTAATCTAGGGTTTCTAGGTTTTCTTGCTTTTGAAACTTGACTTTCATTTCTTTGCTTTTGTTGGCATTGTCATTCTCTCTGATTACTGGAGTTGAGTTTATCTGACTGGCTGAGAACCAGGGATTGGTTGCGAGTTGATTTCTTGGTGTTTCTCTTGTGCTTGTTGGTTTGAAAGGACAATTTTTCATTGTACATTGAGAAGCTCCTTGGTTTGCTTTTGTTTTTGCTTTCGTTGAAAGCATTGGATTGGGTTGTTTGTTTAAGTATTTATAATTTGGTTTTCTTTTCTCATTATTCATAGTTCTTCTTGGAAAGTGAACTGCATGTTTTCTTTCAAGTTTTGTTTTTTCTTTTTGCGAGAACATTGAAAATCAACTTTTTAGAGTTCCTTGGAAGTTTTGAAAGAGACTTATTGAAATCATTCATTGATACATGATTGTTTGCATTGGCATCTGAAAGGAAATTGAATATTGCATTTGCATTGTAGTATTGAGATTGATTTAGAAATTGTTCTCTCTCTCCCATAACTAGGATTCATCGAATGAAAAGAATTATATTTCATCATATCCTTGCATTATTTGGGTCAGAGTCACACATCATGAGTTTCATTTCCGTTACCTTTGAGTAAACAACAGCCTGTAAAAACATTGTGTAATATTAAAATTGATCTAGTAACTCTTTTCTAGGGCTCATTTACACCAACATTTATCTAGGATAGTGCTTTGGAGTAGGAAGAGAGACACACTCTCCAAAAGCTCAAAAACACACAATAGCATCTTGAGTTAGGGAATGTAAAATTCCATTGACCGCATATTGTCCTGGGAAGCCCTTCTAACACAAGGGTCAAGCATTAGGTTGCATTGGTGTTGGCAGAGATACTAACCTGCTTTGTTGACATCAGTGTAGAGATTGCATGTATTACGGGGGTCACTCCGAGGTATACCCACAATTATGAGTGGAAGCCTTTGAGTTGATTTCGGGCTAGATACCCTGCCTTTGCGTGTGGATCAGACTGACGACTGTTTCCCCAGGCAGTACTGTTGTTTGTGGTGACCTTAGTTGCTTATCTCTCTAGGTTCTTACCCAAGGTGACTGTGGAGGGGAAAGTCTTCACGGTACCTGGAATTGACGTTGGCCAGACTCACTCGGGCTCCTTGGAGGGTATACCCACGATTATGTGTGGGAGCTTGCACCAGGACGTAAGTCTGTTAAGCAGGTCGTCAACGTAACTTTTCCACCTTACCCCGGCCCCTTCTCATATCGTTGTTGCGACGTTGGATTTCATCACCAACTAGTGGCTTCGATATTAGAAGGTATTGTTTGCTTGGTGATTTCTTCTAGATTTTTGTTTACTAGTGTGTGTTGATTGTTTCTCGAAGTTGACCATAGGATTTTCGTTGGGGAGTTGGATACTTGTTTACAATTGCTCCCCCACGACGTTCACGTAGGATGCAAGGTTTGTCTCCGGAACATCCCGAAGCTTCCCAACTTTTGCATACGGAAATAGCTGAGGGTACCCCTGAGGACTCTCCTCGTCGGGGTGAAATTCCCCTTGTTACTCTACCACACGTGGACATAAGTGACGTCCCATAAGTTTTTACACCACCTCCACAGGTAGGACCCACTGATCCTATTGCGGAATTTCGCATTACCAATACGGTAGAGGATTATCGCATTCGTCGTGGTGAACGACCTTCAGGATGATTTCATCTTTCTGGAGAAACTCTTGCTATATATTCTGAATCAATAGCTAGGCCTTCTCACGGTGTAGTAAGCCAAGATCCTTCTTGGTCAGGTGATTTTTGATGAGTCTTGTTTGGTACTGAATCCCCTGTCTACGAACTCATCAACCCTCTTGTATCTCCTAAAGCAGAGACTACACCAGCGACTACCAATTATCGTTTTGTTCCCCCTCCCGAGATGGCCCATCTTGCGGATGCTATGAGTGTCCAAACCGGAGTTACTGCGACTACTCTTCCTCCTATTAATACCTAGCAAACTCCTGAGGCTAATCCGAATTTACCTCCTAGTTACCATGCGCTGAATCCTTTGTTGAATGTTTCCCATCCAACACCCCCACAAACTCCAGCTGGTTCTCCAGGTGGTGCTCAGTTTCATGGGAATCCTATTCCTGATTTCATCTCGACACTCCCCCCTCAATTTTTTCCTCCTGGCAATCTTAATCCTAGTGGCACTATCCCGACTGTTACACCCAATGTACAGATTCCTGTTGGTGGACAGAGTGGCACAGTTCCGTTTCCTTTTCCCTTTCCCAGACATAACACAGTGACTACACAACCTGCTGTTGGCACACAACTTTCGGGTGGAACTGTCCCTTAGATAGGGGGACCAACCTCCCCTTTAGGACAAAACATACCTCCTACGTTGGCCCAGTATTGGAATCAACTTATGCAAAACTTTCCTCAAAATGCTGGGGTGCAACAAACTGTCCCTACTACAGGCCAACCATATCCAGGTGTGACTAATCCTATTTGGGGTTCAGGTCAAACTACTCAACCTCAAGTCCCTACTCAGACTCAAGGTCACAATCCTTGGGGTTACTATCCTATTCAGCCACCACAGAACCAGCCAGGGTCTTCCCTTTGGGGGCAGACTGCATACGGTCCCACTGGTCTACCGACAGGGCTTCCACCCCAAAGTCACCAATATCCACAAGTGAATCGGCAGTTGCCTTTTCTTGCTACTTTGGATCTACCAGATTTGTCTAGGATTCTTAATGATCCTATTTGTCACTCTCCCCAATGGCCAGTTATTCCTGCAAAGCTTCCATCAGATATTCCAAAATTCGATGGGAAGGCGGGAGAGGACCCAAATAATCATGTCACGACTTTCCATTTGTGGTGTTCGTCCAAATCATTGATGGACGACTCCATTCGACTGCGTCTTTTTCAACAAACTCTTACAGGTGCTGCTGTGAAGTGGTACATTGAATTACCGCGAGGTTTCTTTTCCGATTTCAACACCCTTGCAATGGCCTTTCTAACACATTACTAGTTACTGATTCGTTACGATACCGGAACTGAGATTTTAACCTCCTTCAAACAAAGCTCGGGCACTCATATATTTGATCATATTCATGAGTGGCGAAGGAGGCGACGTCTCATTAAGCTTGAGCTTCCTGATCAGTTACTAGCAGAATGGTTTACCAAATCTTTTGTAAACAAAATTGGTAAAGACATTGCTATGGGCGGTGTTGTCACTGAAGATCAGGCTATTAGTCATGCTCAGTATCTTGATCTCGTTTATTCGCAAACGGGAACATTGTATGATTTACTCCCTGATTTACCTCGTCCTGGTAGTTCTACCACTTCTACTACCCCAGCTGCCTCGCATGCAGCTGATGGTGTGATTGGTTCCACTCATAGCCACTCACATTCCGTTTCAACTACAACCCCGAAATCCAATTCTTCTAATGTGCAAAGTGCTCCATCTCCTGCTCCTCCCGTCGGTAAAACCTCTGAAATGAACGTTGTTCAATCTACGCCGACCGGTAAGAATAAATCTAAGAAAGGGAGAGGCAAGAATAAGGAGGGTAAAAACAATAATCCTAATGAGCAAACCAAATCACCTCCTGTTGATGACCCTGATAAGAGGAAACCACGTTATCCTTGCCTTATCTGTGGTGACGATCACTACACGAAGGATTGTCCGAGACGTGCTGAAGTTAACAAGTTCCTTCAAGGAACGCCCAAACCCTCTACTCCGACAGTCTTGTCCCAAACCTTCCCATCTCAACAACAGGCTTCGTTGGTCATCCATGACCAACCCTCTACCTCTACACAATCTTATGTTTTGATGTGCACCGGTGATTCCATGAAAGACAACATTTCCCTTACCACTAGAGCTAAAGACTATACTCCTTCCAAGGAGAAGGTTGACGACTTACCTCCTGATCTGGTACAACCTTCTCCACCAAATCCACCTACAAATGGTCCTCTTCATCTCAAAAGACCGAACCTTGATACAGTTATACGACAACCCCCGAAAGGTGTCGTTAAGAAATCGGCATTCAATCCTCATGCTTGGGCAGCTCAGAACTATAGCATTGTCGAAGATCTGGCACAAGCACCTTCAACGATGTCTGCCCTTGAAGTCCTTCAGTCCTGTCCTGCACAGCGAAGGGCTCTGTTGAAAGCAATAGGTGGAATTGATCCCACGGATACAAATTTGATAGTATCTAACTTGGAAGATCATATTCCAAGGTTACCCCCACAACTTGCATTTCAAATACAAGTTGTTGTCGTCGACAAGAACATTTGTCGGACTGTTATTGATGAGGGTGCCTCTACATGTGTAATTTCTTTTACCTGTTGGAAAGCCATTGGCTCTCCTCCTTTAAACGAATCCCAAAATACTTTAAGATCTTTCAACGGCTCGGGTTTTAAGCCTTATGGTGTTCTACCATCGTTTCCTGTCACTTTGGAAGTGAAGACCATCCAAGTGGAAGTGGAAGTTTTTGATACCCCCCTCGATTATAATATTCTACTTGGACGTAGCTGGGTCGATGCTATGCGTGCTATTGTGTCCACCCTTTTCCGTGTCGTATGATTTCCTCACCAGGGAAAAGTGGTTACGGTCGATCAACTTGCCTTTTTTAATGCTGATACTCGCACTGGCAACGTGCCGTTCATAGCTAAAACCCCATCGGGTTACGAGAATGTTGAAGTCGGTCTTTTAAAAGATTCATCGTTAATGGGTACTTTCCCCATACCACCACCACTCGATATTCCACGCCCGTCAGTTGCATCTATTAATATGATCTCTTCTATACCTCATGAACTTCCAGTGTCTGCCGACCCTTGGATAGTCCCTGATCCTGGAGATCATGTTCGTTTCGGCGACGTCATGCTGTTAAGTCTGGTTGAGTCCGCTTATCAAGCCATTCAATCGGAAACCTTTACTGCTTCCTCTCTTGCGGAGTTGTCTCCTGATCCTTTCCGTGTCGTGTTTCCAACTGACAAGATGATCATGTCTATTTTGGATGACACCCCTTGGGATGATGGACATCATCATTCCGTTATGTTTCTGGAACAACAGACTCTTGAGAATTATCAGCGGATTTCGACTCCTTCGACCGTTGTTGTTATCTCCACTATTCCCCAATCTACAAGAGATGTGTTTGCAGAAGGGAACCTGAGTAACATTTTGCCCACGATACCCATAGATATTTCAGTGAAACCTAGAATTGTCGAGAACGTTCATATTGGAGCTTCGTGTTCTCCTACAGAAATTGTCACTTATACTTCCTTGTTTAAATAATTTTGCGATATCTTTGCATGGAGTTACGAAGAGATGCCGGGTATTGACCCCACTATTGTCATTCATGAGATTAAGACATACCCCGGAGCCAAACCAGTTCGGCAGCGCCTCTGTCCTGTCCATCCACGTAAAGAGGCAACCATTAAGATCGAAGTTGAAAAACTTCTTAAAGCCGGTTTTATTTATCCCGTGGCGTTGACAGAATGGGTTTCCAACCCAGTTCCGATCGATAAAAAAGGTGGTAGTATATGCATTTGTGTTGATTATCGGGATATCAATAAATCTTGTCCAAAGGAAAATTTTCCAACCCCTTTTGTTGACCAGATCGTTGATGACTATGCTGGCAGTGAAATCTTTTCTCTTATGGATCGATTTTCCGGCTATAATCAAATCAATATCGCTCCTGAGGACCAACACAAGACAGCTTTTATTTGTCCTTGGGGTACTTTTGCCTACCAGAAACTCCCCTTCGGTCTGAAGAACGCAGGTGCTACGTTCCAACGTGATATGTCTTACGCATTTCACGATATTAAGCATATTGTTCAACCTTATTTGGATGATTTTCCGGCTCACTCTTTACGTCGAGTCGATCACCCTAAGCATCTCTGAGTGATTTTCATTCGTTGTCGATTCTATCACATTCGCTTGAATCCTCATAAATGTGTCTTTTGTGTAGAATCCGACCGTCTCCTCGGTTTCATTGTTTCACGCCATGGGATCAGGGTAGATCCTATCAAGGTCGAGGCGATTCTCAATCTCCCTCCTTCTTCTTCTTTACGCCAGTTACAAAGTTTGCAGGGGAAAGAAAACTTTCTTCGTCGCTTCATCCCGAATTATGCTGGGATTACTCGGGGTTTTACATGTCTTCTAAAGAAAGGTTTCGAGTTTGTCTGGGATAAAACTGCTAACGATGCTTTCGAAGCCTTGAAGTTATCCCTCACCAAAGCTCCTCTTGTCTTCCCTCCGGATTATAGTCGAGATTCCTTTCTTTATCTAGCTGCGTTTGAGTATACTATCGGCATGGTTCTCATTCAAGAGGATGATGCCCACGATGAGCATGTTATATATTACCTGAGTCAAAGTTTAACTTCTACGGAAATTAAATACCAACATGTTGAAAAGATGGCCTTAGCTGCTGTTCAGGAAGTTCAACGTTTTCGTCATTACATTCTGGCCAGGAAAACTACCGTGATTTCACACTGTAACCCCATGAAAAATATATTGACTCCTCAATTGATGGGGGGCAAGTACTCCAAGTGGATTGTTATTCTCTAGGAGTTCGATTTGGAATTCGATCGAGCCACATCGAAGAAGTCCCTAGTTTTCGCTGAGTTGATTTGTGACTTTCCCCACACTGCAATGGAAAAAGTAGCAGTCGATTCATTACTTGATGAATCACTTTTCCTTATCAGTACCGATGATATTTGGTACGGAGATATCATTATATATCTCCAAACACAAACTTTCCGGCATGATTTGTCCAGTAATGAACGACGTCGTGTACGTTATCAAGCACGTCATTATATCATTCTCAGTGATACTCTTTACCGTCGAGGCATTGAATCTTTCTTTCAGCGTTGTTTGAATTTTGATGAAGCTGAGAAAGATTTGAATGACTACCATTCAGGAGCGTGTGGTGGTCATATGTCTGGGTATGCTACTGCCCAGAAGATCTTACGTGCAGGTTACTTTTGGCCTTCCCTATTCACTGACTGCATTACTGCTGTTCAGAAGTGTCATGCTTGCCAGACTTATAATCAGAAGATTCGATCGCATCCTGCTCCCCTTCATCCTGTAGTCTCAGTAGGTCCTTTTGCTAAATGGGGCATTGATTTCATGACATGTCACCCTCACTCGGCCGGGGGGCATGGTTACATTATTGTAGCTGTTGATTATTTCACAAAGTGGGCCGAGGCGATGCCGACATTCGACAATACTGGAAAAACTGTAGCCTTATTCCTGTTCAACCATGTCATCACTCATTTTGGTGTTTCTCAGGCTATCATTACCGATCACGGTAGTCATTTTAGAAATAATATGATGTCTGAAATTACGGAGAAGTTGGGCCTTCATCATGATAGCTCAACACCCTATTATCCATGGGCCAATGGCCAGGTCGAAGCCATCAATAAGGTTCTTATAAATATGATTCGACGGATGATAGGAATCCATAAAACCAGCTGGTACATAATGTTATTTTCGGCATTGTGAGCATATCTAACATCTGTTAAGTCTGCCACAGGATTCACGCCTTTTCGATTAGTTTATGGCATGGAAGCCATTCTACCAACAGAATGTGAAATCCCATCTTTGAAGCTAGATGTAGAGCTCTTACCTAATACTTCTGCAGAAGAGGAACGTCTGTTGTATTTGATGCGATTAGACAAGACTCGCCGTGATGCTACCCTTGTAATAGAAGCCCAGAAGAAACGCGTTAAGGCACAGTATGACAAGCATGTCAAAACTCGTGTCTTCTCTGAAGGACATCTTGTTCTTCTATATGAACAAGATAAAGACGTCCTAGGAGCTGGGAAATTCGAACCAATGTGGCGTGGACCTTACATTGTTAGTAGAGTGTTGGAAAAAGGAGTGTATGAACTAGTAGATTATGATGGTGTACCTTTGAGTGAACCCAGGAATGGGTTGTACTTAAAGAAGTACTACACATAAGTCATTTGTGCATGAGTACTTGTATTTTATGTATCATACTGCGTGAGAGTGTTACTTTAGTTTTTTCTTTTGACGTTATCTGGTCTCTACCCTTACGTGACGTTGTGTTTGATTTCCAGATGTCGGAGTATTCGCTACCTTATATTGGCTTCGTCGACGGTGCTAGCCATAGTACTCGGAACCTAACTTTTGCTGCCTGGGCAATCTATGCCCCAACAAACGAGCTTATATCTTTACGAGGTGTATGTCTTGGCCGAGCAACCAACAACATCGCAGAGTATAGCGCTGTTATTGAGTTATTGGTTGATGCTATCTCTCTTGGAATTTGTAGTTTGGTTGTGCGACTTGACTCGCCGCTAGTGGTGCTACAGCTAAGTAATGTCTACTCTATTCGAAGTCCTACTTTATTAAGGGTTTATTTGCGGATTCGCCTCTTGGAACGACATTTTGATCATATAGAATATCAACACATTCCAAGAAGTCTTAATACATTGACAGATGCTTTAGCTAATTATGTATTAGACATGCATTTAAATCACTTATAAAATCAAACACATTAAAATTGTACACAAGTGTAAAGTAAGCTGGTAGAACCCATGTATATATAACGGTCAAAGTTTTTTTTTACAAAATGTGTCCGAAGACCAAAATATCAAAAAATGAAGCTCCTGGCTTCTACAAAGTGACATCACTAATGATGTTCACGATAGCACGCTAAGGTCCTGGCTACTCTACAGAGCAAACGACCCATAGAGGCAGAGACTCCCACGGTGTGACGCTGATCGCGTCATGGGATCTCCTCCAAGGGCATCCCTGGAACATCAGCCATAAGACCCTCTAAGTTTTTCTCCACTGTAAGATAGTCCTCGACATACTGGGGGACTGGAACTGCTACCTCTCCTCGCCGCTGAATAGGAGAACTACTAGCAGGTCTGTATGCCCCAACATCTGTGTTATCAACAAAATTTTGGTGTTAGTCTTTGGATGATTCTATAAAAGCCAAAAACATTTAATATGATGAAAATACAAAAACATCTAAAAAGTTAAAAAGTTGGTGTACTTCTTACCAATATTTCCCCACTGTGCGTCTTCAGGAAGGGCAAGGTCAGGATCACCACGAAAGTCCAAACCAGCATACGCATAATCCTCTATCATCAAAACCTGGCCTTGGAGCCAGTCAAAGAAGCGATCGTCATACCTGACGATCGGTCCTGTCACATGTATAGCCATGAGTTGGCACCATTGTAGCATCCGTGGATCCCTGGGACCCGAAAAGTGCCAATCAGCCTGAAGCCTATACACTAGAACCCTCTCACAGAAGAAGGATAATAGCAACGATCCATAACCAAACTGCTTTAGATTTCCACGCCTGCATTTGGTCAGTTGTTTCTTGAGGTTGCGTAACACTGCGTCAGCCCAGTTGAAGACCCAGGGCTCAACACACTCGAGGGCATACTGAAAATAGCTTTGTAGAGCCATATGCGGGGCAGCACTTCCTGCCATCCGATCTACAGTGAAGAGTATGGTACGGAGAGTTATATCGGTCACTCCCTAAATGGCCACTTTTCATTTTTGTCGTTCAGCCTCTGGCACGCAATACTCTCGGCAATACTCACTCATTTTCATACCACCCCTGCGGTTACCAGTCAAACTGACATAAGAACCCTGTCTTGACAACCCAGTCAGGAAATAGATATCTCCAATATCAATTGTCAATGTTTGAGCACCGACATTGAAAACCTACTGATACAGATCCCACATCCGGACTAAATGTTCCAACAATCGAACCTGGGCTCTCATGCCCGGTATGCGGAAATACTTTAGGAGACCACAATCTCTTAAAGCGGCAATGGTTTGAGGGTGATTTTCGGCGGTAGCATTGTCATCCTCGTGTTCCCTTTCTCTCCATTCGAGCACTATTGTGATAGTTATTAACCTGCATGGAAATCATGGGAAGATAGTTAATGATTTGAAACATGAGAAAACTTGGTTTGATTGGCTAAATATTATAAAAAATTTTGGGCACTGCGCTGTTCGCAGGTGACTTATAGCACACAGTGTGAACTTCTCACACTGTAGCTTAAGCCCACCTACGGGAATGAGAACTTCTCGTAGGCCCCGTATGGGCAGCCTGTGAGAATCCTCATTCACGCATAGGGTTTCAAAAACTTAATCAAAACTTGAAATTTAGCCACTAAAATCATGAAATTAAACCATGAAAAGCTAGGGAATTGAGGACTTACCAATCTGATCCAGACGGTTCGTGAAATGATGCCCCGAAGCTCCCGAAAATCGACAATTAAGATCGGAGGTAAAATGGAGGTTTTTGCACTAAAATGGTAAATGGGTAAAACAATATGGTAAAAATGAATAGTAACTTTGTTTTATTTACTTTTTACCATAATAAAAGTGGGTTTTTATATTTATTCACTATTTTACCCTAATTTCTAATACAAAAGTGAGTAAAATGACTTGCAGGTACCCAATGCAAATGATTATGGACGAAAAAACTTTTGCAATATGATAAGTTTTTGTTTTGTTTCCTATGGTTTTGATCTAAAACCTCAAGTGTCTTTTATCCGTTCTTGCACTTGCGAAAAACCTAGAATGTGATCAAGCGTTGTTTTATCTCTTTTCCGGGCTCGTTATGGTTACATGAAAAAGGAACCCCCCTAGAGTTAACTTTAATCTCTTTTCACGACTCCCTAAATATGAAAAGATTGCCGAGTGATCTTGCTCTTTTCACACTCGTTAAAGTATTTGAAGTTACGCGTCCTTCGAGTGATAGTTTAACCCTTTTTCGGTCTCGTTGGACTATTGTATGAAAAAGGAACTGAGAGAGTTCTCTTTTGAGTGTTTTTCCAAACTCTATAATCCCGAAAAACCTTCGAGTTTTCTATCTTTGGACTCGTTAAACAAACATTGACAGACCCATGATGGGACC
>JASDQU010737828.1:118689-143752 GCA_032191745.1 Picea mariana
AACAAGGTCACAACTAGATATTTGATGACCCCAAGACATAACACTTTCCTGGAGTCAAAGGAATACAAGTCATGGTATGCTTTTGTGATTTCTAGACCTAATTCTTCCATGACAGCTTTGGGCATGAGGTTATGAGAGGCCCCTGAATCCATCAAAAAATTATGCAGTACCTTGTCATGTATGTTTATTGATGTGTAGAAGGGAGGGGATGAATCATCTCTATATTCTAACAAGGGACCTAGGATGACTGTTGGATTCTCTTCTTGCAAATTGATTGAGTCTAAGGGATGATTCAAAGGTTTAGGCAACAACATTTTTGATAGGGATATATTAAAGTCTTCATGCTTGAACAGCTCTGAAAGGGGTATTGGGATCCTAATCTTCTGAATTTCATGCTCAAAGTTAAAATAGGAGGGGAGCTTCATAATTTATTTTACCGATGGGATAGGACCTCTGACCACTAGTGGGGGGTTATACATTCTCTTTTCCCTATTGCTTCTTGCCGTGTATTTGGTGGGCTTGTCTACTCTGGGAGGCTGATCAGGGATGTCAGGCTTCCCATATTTCTTATTAGACCTAAGTTTATATCTATTTGGTCTATCACTGTCCTTATTCCCCTTACTCATCTTGTTTAATTGAATTCCCATGAGAGACTCCTCGTATGCTGATTGAGTTAAGTGAGGAGAAGGAGATGCATCTTTGAGACTGTGAATTTTTGGGTCAAGGTCCTCTTCCTCTCCACCATCATATGCAATAGGGTTGTTCTGAAGAGGGGTTTGGATTTTTTGATCATCCCTATCTCTGTTCCGAGGCTCTCTTTGCATAATCTAAGGAGCATGGTTATTCAGCCTATTGAAGTTTCCTCTGTTATCAACATTTTGAGGATTTCTGTACGTTTTCTTTCCCTCCAATTCCAACCTGTCTGTCCTATATGAAAGTGATTTTAGTAACTTGGTTACTTTTTTTTTTCTTGGGGGGAGGGGGGTAGAGGAACTGGAGGTTGAGGCTTCAGATCTTCCCCTTCCCCTATCTTTATTAGCCTTATTCTTGAGTTGGTCAACAACCAATATGTTAGATTCTACTTCTAGGGCAGCATCTTGCATAAGATCCAAGAAGGTAGCTCTTCTCTCTCTTAACAGAGGGAAGAAGTCAGGGTCAAAAGAACTAGCATATGTGATTTTGGCAGAGGCCTCTGTAGGCTTTATCTCAGCAAGGATCCTATTGTACATTTTGATGAATATTTTGGAGAGGTTAGAGACATACTCTCCCTCTTTTCTTTTTAGGGACCCAAACTTTGTGATATAATACATGAAGTCTTTTTTATCCCCCCATTGTCTCAAGAATATATCATCTAAAGCCTCAATCCCATCAATGGATCTAGTGGTTAGGGCCCTAAACCACTTTCTAGCTTCTCCATCAAGCCTATGGACAAAAATTCTCATCCATACATATTTGTCTACTATGCCATAGTTATCATCATAACTATAAAAAGTTGCAAGGTGCTCTTCTTCAGTTATATATCTCTCTCCTATAAACTTAGGTAGCTGATTAAGGTAGCCACCTGTTGGTAGGCCATTAAGAGGCTAAGGCAGAATGAGAGGGTAATATCTGGCAACTACTATGGTGTCCATTCTATTTCTAGGGGGATTAGCACCTGCCATTGGGATGTGAATTGGAGGAGAACTAGGTGGGGATGGAATTTGAGCAAGGGAGATTGGAGGTGTGTTTCTGGGGAAAAAATAAAATAACAGAGGACTTGAGGGAGTAGAGGTTTCTCTCTCCATAAATGCAACAACTTTAACAGGAGGAGTAGTGAAGCTCGGAGAGGGGGAATCAACAGGAAAACTCCCAAAATTTAAACTTCTAGAAACTCCAACAAAGGGTGTAACATGAAAATGAGAAATAAATATTGGAGTTGCTATAGAAGTATGGTGAACATTATTAGAAATACCCGATTCAATAGCTGAAGTACCTTCTTGAAGGGTCTTTCTTCTTCTGAGAATTTTCTCTAGGTCGGCTTCAGAAGTCACTAGAAGAAGTTGTGGAGTAGACCTTGTGTGTCTTCCTATGGAAGCCATAAATGAAACAATGGCATCACCTTAATGGATTCTCCAGATGCACATCTACAATCTTTGATGTACTGAGTTCTGATGCACCTTCAGAAATAGTAAGCTTTGTTGTTCAATCCCAGGGAAAATCTTCAATTTTGTCCCTGACAACGGTGCTAGAAATGTTACCACCAGAAGTCACCCTTGGATTGCAGTAGATGTAAGATTGATATCCATCAATTTGTCTGTCACAAAAAATAAATATAAAGTCAGTCTAATGGATGCAGACTCAGGATGGTATCGTTCTAACTCAGAAAACTGGATCGGAAAGCACAAGCAGGTAAGGTCTTGGTCTAACTTCACTTAGTAAGTTTGGTATAGTGGTGAGTAGGAGGAAGAAATTAAGGAGAGTGAAGAGGTCTGCTATGGACATCTGGTCTTTTGACAGCTTAAGGAGGAAAAATTAAGAAATAAAGATCTTCTTGGATTCAAAACTTCAAGAAACTGAAAACACTATAACAAAATTGCAATGAAACATCCATTACAACATAGTCACAACCATACATGTCACTCCTTCAATCATGAACTTTCCGTATCATACACATATTAATATGGAGTAAGAAACATGATTTGTATTAAGAAATAATTCTCAAACACAAATACATAACCAGAAACTAGAGGCTTTACTAAAAATTTACAATACGGGAGCCTAGCTCTACCATCAACCATAAAAAAATATCAAAACTAAATATTTATACTCAGAGAAATGCCACCACCAAAAGTGTGACCTGGCTACTATAATCAAAGATTCACATCTACATCTTCTTCTGTCAAGCTGCACTTGCATTCTTTTGTCAGACGTAAGATCAGATGAGTATAGGCTTCACCAGAAAATCCATGGCAATGGAACTTTCGGCTGGTTATCTTCCCTCCATGACCAACTTTCAATTCTTTACATTTAAGTGGTGAAACAAGGTTTCAACCACCTCCCTATTTTAATTAACTACTTTCATCAGGATCAGGGCAAGGCCCGATGCCCATGAATGTTTTAGGTGAGATCACGGCTCCTTCAAGCCAATTTTGGCACCTCGAGGTCATGCAAATACTTCTCTATGACTAAGTTAGGTGCTTTGATCCTTTGTGCATCTCCTTTCCATATGAACTTGGGATGAGACTGTGTGCCTAATTCCCAGGTGCTTCGTAATTTCACATTTCACGATCTTTCATTGTGATCATGTTGAAATTTCTGAGTCGCAAAAGGGTGATTGTTTGTATCAAGAAATACATATCCCTTTGCATCAGATGACCCTGCAGAACATTGACATTTCAGGACCTTGGGTCATTGGCATTTCTCCCTTCAGTTCCCCAAAACAACTTTCTCCATGATGATCCTGTGCCATGTGTCTTTCTGGAATGGACGACCAGGATCATTTTGGGACTTCGCTTGTCGTGATTCCTCAATGTCCTACCCTCCTACTTTCCCATCTCGTGAAATCGTGAAAATTTCATCCATTGTTATAGATATTTACTTTGATCAACAACTACGTTCTTATCACAATTTCACATTTCGCGAGTTCTGATGACTTTCTCCTTCACCGCTCCATCTCGCGAAACCACAAAATTCTAATCTCGCGCCACGCATCCTCTCCTTAAATGAATGGCTCCAATCATTTCACAATTTCATACCTCTCCTTGATGCTAAACTTGGTGAAACTGTATGATCTCGATTACCTGATGGCCTCGATCCGATTTTCTAGATGGATCTCCGCCACCAAAAGCTGATATTGCTCACTCACTTGATTTGAGTTGACATCATACTATTTCAAGTGTTGCACATGGTTCTCATGAATGTGACCTGTTTTTCTTACTTGAATGACCGGTTGAGGGCTTAGGAAAACAAAAGATCAAAGGGAGAGATGAAAACAGGAATGATCAGCCAAAGAGAGAATATGAATGGTGAGGGCCGATACTTCTTAGACAGGATGACAAGGAAAACATATCGATCAAATGGATGAAGGAAAACTAAAGACAAGATACAAGTCCAGAGGGAAAACTTATGATTAGGTCTACAAAAGGGGGAGGGATAGGAAAGGATATAGACTTAGGTAGAAATGACAAACCCTTAATGTTTTGAAATATTTGTGTGCTAACAGAGAGCGCATGAGGATGTGTCAAGGGATTTGACCCTTGACGTCACACACTATGGGACTTGAACCTAATGTTTCTAGAGGGTGTAGCGTCTAGAAGTCCACATGGAGTACCATGTGTGACAAACCCTTTTTCTACTATGGTGGTTTTGTACCACTGGCAGAGACTGTGTGTCTCTAGATAGTAGTTGTGTACTACTATGGAAATATACCTCCCTAGCTAAGAGGGAGTGTTGATGTTTCAACACCGAGCGTGACTTCTCCTAGATTGGGCTATAGACCAAGGGAGATAGGATACATTTATCATAAAGGTTCACTTGTGGTAAATGGGCCTCGACACAATCCTTCCTTTATCATGACAAGGAATAATATGGACTCAAGGTTCTTGAAGTGCTTTGCATGTGTTAGTTAGCATTAGGATAACATTCACTCACATGTGTGTACTTGTGGTGAAAGTTCTTGGTGTGGTATTTTTGCTAGTCATGGTTATTTGACAAGGAATGATAAAGACTCAAGATGCTATATGTTATTACATGCAGACCCAGAGTAAGCCTTATCTTAGAGAGAGTAATTGGCTCAGAGGGAGAGCCATAGAAGGATTTTCTCCTCGGTTCAGGTGAGAGAGAGGCGTCTCCCAAGATTGACAAACAAGTGTCATAAGTCTAGGGTGATGTTTGTATACTTCAAGGACAAGCTTGGCATGATGCAGAATGTCTCCCTCATTGAGAGGGAGTTTTGATTCTTGGACAACATCGGGAATACATTCTCTTAGAATAATAATTAATAATATAACTATTGATTATTAAATATCATATATAATAAGTAAATGATAATAATAAATAGTTATTGATTATTCAAGGGACGCATCCTTTCATGGATGGTCACCATATGTTCCCTATATATGGAACACTCATCATTGTAATAATATATCGATTATTTCTCTTATGAAGAAAAAAAACAAGTCACTATGAACAAGCTGCAAAGAGCCCGAGGCATGCCAAGAGGCACGTTTGTCAAAATTGTCCTAATGATGTTTGTCGTGAATACAACTGGAAGAAAAACCATCTCTGCATGAAACAAGAGGAAGACCAGTCACCATATGTTTATTACATAGTTTTTACAATGAGTGATAATTTAGATGATGAAACCGCTCATGCCAAAGTTTACTCAAGTCATCGCTATGAGAAACAAAAAATTATGGAAAAGATGATGACCCAAAGTTGTCAAACTTGTACAACCTGGTAATATCATCAACAATTCTAGTTGCAAGAACATGGTTAGCATATTTTAGATCCTTGATTACAACTTGGTGAGGTGAAAAATCTATGGTTTCACCTTCACCTGAATGAGTGATTTGATATATTGATAGAAGGTTACAGGAAATACTTGGAACACATAATACATCATTGAAATGACCATTATCTACTTGAATTGTTCTAGATAATACAACACTAAGATATCTATCATCACCAACACATATTTTCTTGGTGTTACATTCATTTAGAGAAGAAAATATGGATTTATCCTTAGCCATATGATAATATGCTACAGAATCAATAAGCCACTCATAAGAAGAAGTAGAAGTTGCATTGAAGGAGAAATCAGAAGCAAAAAGTGCATGTCCATGAGAAGAAGAAGAAGAAGAAGAATCAATACTTATGTTGTTCTTCTTCATTGCTACTTCTAAATATGCCATCTTCTTAAAACATTTGGACTCATCATGACGATCTTTATCATAAAAGTTGCAATGTCTGTTAGTCTTCTTATTTTAATATTTTTCTCCTTTTTCACCATTAGGAGTTGAAGTTGCTTGATTGGGTTTGGGAACATTATATTACTTTTTTTGTGGTGAGGATGTTGCTTCTTGGGATTCTTGGGTTTATCTTTCTATTGGGAGACTAAGGTTTTGTTGGAGGTACCTGTAGTGTTGATCACTCCAAATTGTATAAGATTATCTTTCTCTCTAATCAAAGCATCACAAAAGGAATCAAGAGTGGGTTTTTGATAAGATTTCCCTAGAGTCTCTGTCATGGCATAAAAGGTAGATAAAAACAAAAAATATGCACTACCTAACTTAGAAATAATAATATAGATGCAATGCTCTTCTTCCATCTTTATCTGACATTCTTCAAATAAAGTTGTGCATGTTTTAAACTTAGATAGATAGTCTTCAATGAAAGAAAAATCATTTGGAATTAAAGTCAATATTTGATTTTCTAACTGATGTGCTTGAATAATATTTTGTTTACGACCAAACAGATTCAAGATTTTTCCAAGCTTCATTGGGGTCTTGAATTTCTTGAATGTGGAACTTTAAATAAGGAGAGATATTCAATTTCTGATAAGTCCACATGCTTCATCACTCCTATTATCCCATTTGACTTTCTTATGAGCATCAATCGGTTCTTTTTCCTTTTCCAAGGTAATCCTGTACATGCCTTTACTTCTTAATAAATCCTCCATATGGGATTTCTATTGGAAGTAGTTGGTGTTGGTAAGAAAAAGATTACTAGAAGAATCCATATTAAATATGAAAATAATATGTATTTAAAAACTGAAACTGATGATCTGGATTGAAATATCTCAAAAAATTAGGTGGTTTAAAAAAAAACAACACTGAAAATGAACTTCAGATGTGAAAGTTATGCCCTTTTAAAAAAATGCATAAACGATAACCAAAGAACCACGTGGTAGTGATACCCCTCCAAACAACCTCACTTTTAAAAATAAGTTTCTTTATGAATTGAACCACTTTTATAAAAATAAGTGGGGATTACTCTTACAATGAAGCTACTTTATAACTTTTATACTTAAGTGAAATACACTTTACAATGGAGCATGAAATTTTTCAAAAGATGTAACAAAAAGAGAGACTTGAACTCAAGACCTCTTACTTAATAAGGAAACTTTTAACCAAGTGGGATAGAAAAACATATTGTATTGTTTAGCAGGAGGATTGTTGTTTTTGTTGTTGTTGTTGTTGATGATGATGGCCTTGGAGAGCATGCTCATAAAAAACTCTTTTGATACAAGAAAATGTGTTTTCTTCTCAATGACAACAAAGGTTAAATATCGGTTAGCTTACCTGAAAAATGAATCTTTTCCTATCTATTTCTAATTTTCCAAGATCAAACAAGGCGTCGGGAAAAGATCATATGTAGATATAAAAGAGTAGCAACCCAGAGAAAAACAATATAAAGCCAAAATAAAACCGAAATAATACTTTTCAAAAATTTTAAAGGGTGTATTCATGCATTATACCTCTAGATCTAACTGAAATGACTGTATCTTGGGAAAACGAAAACGTTTTCGAGTGAAACAAAAAGTGTTACTAATTGAAATGATAACTTTGGATGCAATGGAACAATCCTCTCAGGCCATAAATGTATGAAATTGGTAGAAAACGAAGATGAGGAAACTCGGCTTCACAATTTCGATCTACAATAGGAGTGAGTATTCAAATAGGCTCTAATACCATGTTCAACAACATAAGTATTCTAACAAAGGATGAACAACTTTAGTAACCACTCACACAACCAGATCAAATATCAACACAATGATATTTTGATATGGTAAAACCCGTACAGGGAAACATCCATGGCCCAAGCCAATGCGACCACTTGGAGAAGTTTATTAATGCAAAAGAAAAAGATTACATAAATATTTTATAGGAGATGTTGTGTCCTTTTCGTCACTTGAATGAGAAAAAGAAGGGCAATTACAATTTTAGTTGGGCTTACTAGACATGACAGAGGTTAGTGTATGAATTAAAAAATCCAAGCACATGAAATAAACAAACAACTAAGCTAGAAGCAACTAAATAAATAACTAAGGGAATAAAACTAAAATGCATAAGGAACTTTGAACCAAAATCAATCAACGAAATGACCAATGATTATGCCACCAATGGATAACTATATTAGTTGGAAAACACCGTAGATAAAGGAGGACTATTGGATACCCTCTTCCTCCTTGGGAGGGCTCTTAAATCCCCTATTTGAGAGCTCTTCTTAAAATGATAAACTATAAAGAAAATGGTGAAAATATCCAAGCCTATTCCCTCAAAAGGTGAGGTGAATAGCTTATTGAGATGTTCCTAGAATGCTCCAAGAAGAAAAGACGTTTTTTGAGTGAGGATAGAGGCAACATAACAATACAATGAGATTCTTAAATTATTAGTGCACCCATGTCATCCTTTTATAGCATGTCTTTGAGGAAATATCCAATTGGTTCTTAGTGTGGAAAAGGGGCCCTTTAGGGCACCCTTAGGTCTTTGACCAACTTCCCATTCAGATTCATCTTGGATTTAATGGTCAAATCAAGTTGGGAGTCGGTATAGAAGTGGGTGAGGGGCCGAAAAGAACCATAAATGTGCCTCTCATAGGAGTGCGTGGATTTTCTCATACACAGTCATGCATATGGTGCATTGTGCACTCTACGAGATTCTTTGGCCTGCTAACTATGCACGCTTCCTCTAGTGTTTTAGCGCATGCCAATTTTTTGACCAGTTGTATAGTTTTTGCCTCTTGGAAATGCATTTATGGTGTTGCAGGTGAACTACTAGGTGTTTGGAGATGTTGTATTCCTATAACCATTTTCATGCAATGCTGCAGACGGAATTTCATCGATAACTGATGCCCCTTGATGGGTGAGGTTAAGAGCATACGTATAGATGAAATACATCAATGTTCATTATACTGGGAGTACCATTGTAATGAAATTTTTTTATAGGAACTGCAAGAGTGATCCGTCGGAGGGAGAGGGGAAAATGTGGGACCCGAACCTTTCTCTAGGTGGAAAAAATAAAATATGTATACAAACGAGGCGGGCATGCCCCATGCTCATGTCATGTAGCTCAAAGATAACTAAAGTTGTATGCTAATGTGGATAACTGCAATTCCCTCCGGGGTGGTTTGATAACGACAGACAACAATTCTGATGGTGAACGTACTCTAAAAAAAGCACAAGGACACCTGTAGGAAGTGTCGATGACCCATAGGCATTGATGGCCTAACAAATTTAGAGGTCTTTGGCTAGTATAAAACAACTACAATAGTCACATAGTAAGACCCACGGTAACATGAGATTTTTTTGAAGTTGAATGTTAGGGGGTTCAATGACATTAGAGAGAAATTATGGTTTCCTCTGTGCCATCCACGACTCCTCATTGTAAAGTTAATGAGAGTCAAGATATTGTGACCCTTCTAGGAACTGTACTAATGTCGACAGACAGGGAGACATGACTCCAAGAAGCAAAGGGCTTCATGAAATCCGTTGGATGAGATCAAGAACTGATAAGAAACATGAACAAAGTAAAGATGTGGCGAGACTCAATAATTTCCTTAGTTGGGGGTATATTGGAAGGATGTATGGTAGAAATCGTAAAACTGTATCTAGTGTTAGGGGGATGACTAGACATGGGGTTAAACTGGTCCAGAGGTGTGACAAAGTGGAAAAACTCAGATATCAAGGGTACATGGACAATGGGATACTCGGGGTTTATGGATGATGTAAATATGCGTAGAGGACAGTGAATGCCCCAACTAAGGCTGACATGGGTTGCTTTGCCAGAAAAAGAAATTTATCAAGGGTGACAACACAAAGCTATGTAAATGATGGAAACAAAGGATTTTTACAATTACCAAATAAATAAATAAAGAATAATTTGGGATGAGTGTTGAGATACAGAAATGGGTGCCCTAGTGCAAGATGGCTTGGCCTGTGAGGGCGCAATTTGCGTGGAGAACAGGTGAAGGGTGGGCCCCCCATAGGTGGGTTTCTATATGAGGTAAATGAATGGAGGGAAATCTGTAGATGTGAAAACTATTTGTGGATGAAATGGAGGGATAATGATATTGTGGAGGTGTAGTCAAAATAGAACCGTGATGAGGTAACCTAGGATTCGATTGGGAAAGATAGAAAAAATGAGGAGAAGGAGTATGTGGTTGATTCTTGGAAATGTGTAAGACTATCGAGACTCACATACCAGGGGTGAACGTAGCATGAGTGTCAAAGTGCCAAGGGGGACTATGAATGGGATGACTCATGTGGGGAAGAGTGCTACCAGGTGACAGTACTGAAATGCAGTGGAGGTGGTAGTACTACAGATCTAGATGTAGGGACCCTAAAGGAAAATGTTGTAGGGTGTGACCGGGAGATCTAAGTGATATTTAGAGAGAATGATTACATGCTAGTGTCAAACATATACCTGAAGGGGTTGTTCTAGTTTATGATGGCCAAGTACCTGCACACATTAAAACCAAATACCCGACGTGAATAATATCTAAAGATAAAGAACGTATAAAATTTATTTAATAACTTTTGAACATGAGAATGCGTACCTAGGCGTGATGCGAGAAAAATTCTCCCTCGGGGCTGAGTGCAGATGGTGATACGGGGAATCTGATGACATAGACGGTGGGACCCTGATCCTGTGCCTGGAAATAGATTGGAAAATAGAGACTCTGAGCTCCTATAACTAAGTGTGGAAATTTGGGAAAGGGGACTATATATGGTTGTTGGGCCCACAATGCCACCTCATTTGTACCTACTACCATAGTGGGTTGATGAGAGGTTTTAGAGGAGATTTGGAGATTACAGGAGTTCGAGCCAACCAATCCAGGAGTTACGAGAGCTAGGTTAGTGGTCTCATCCTCCTGCATAGTAGATAGGTTCTATTTTTTGGGTAGGGTCATATAGATGGTTTTACCAGGGTGTTTTGTAGGGATGGGCCCACTAGGGCACGAGAGAAGGAAGGATACCCACACTGAGATGAGTGAGTACAATTCTATCTCTCATGCATGGTGTGCAACTATACTGAATATAACCATGCATGGGGGCGTTTGGGTGGGAAAAACATGTGTGCATGTGATGCGCTCCTGTCCGAATTATAGTTTCACACTGTGTGCAGCTATTTCGCAGACAACTTTGCATCAATGTGAACTTGTGTAGAGAACATGTGTGCATGAATGCACACCGATGGGTGTGATGTATGTTCCTTCATGTGCCTCTGTTTGTTCGACAGCTGCGCATGGATGCACCACTGTGTGAAGAACATATGTGCATATGTACGTGCCTGTGGGGGTGATATCCACACAGTTGAGGCAAAGATGGGGTGGTTTGTTCAAAAAATTGTATTTTTTGAATATTTTTGCAATGAATGATGATTTTAGATCAACTGTTTTCTGTATGAATGCAAGAGATCAGTTCAACATGCTAGCCCACTGGAGAGAGCGATACTGGGAGTGCCTCAGGGAGGTGGTGAGAGAGGAGCCGGGCATTCATGGACTCTTGGCAGCCTGTGGGATGCTCAAGTTCTTCGACTGCCCACTGGTATGGTCGCAAGAGTACCTTCTTTAGTATCGAATTTTGATGTGGAGCACTGATATGCAGTGATTCATTGTGTGGGGAAAGGAATTGATATTCTTGGCTATGGAGGATGTCTATTTCTTGACGAGGCTCCCTTTTCAAGGAATGGCCCTCCCTGTTGATCCGTAGTTGCTAGGGGATGTACACTTGGTTGACTTGGCATGGAGTTATTGTTCGGGACCAAACATTATGTCAGGTTTGGTCTTCCGCATCAAGGCTATGGATGAGCTCTTGCATCAGTGCATCAGAGTGATGATTGTGAGAATATATAGATCCTTAGCGACTCAGCGGATTAGTGGTGGTCAACTGAGAATTATGCAGAGAGTATTGGATGGATATTTTTTTTCTTGGGCCTTGATGCTGCATGTCAAGATGATGGGGCAGCTTCACCGATGTTGGACCACCGACTCCGATGAGTTTTCCTTTCAATCGATGTTGGTGGCGTGTTTTGTGGAGAGGGTGCCCATGTTGTACCCTAGGGTGTTTTTACCAGCTGCTGGGGCACGAGAGCCACGACTAATGCAATGGGCATCAATTTTGGTGTGTCATGGAGGGATGGAGGGTGACCACTATTCTACGACCACATTGGTGCGTGTGTGATGCTATATGCCACAGATTATACTAAAATTCCCATATGGTGGGATGTACTTATGACATGATCTAGATATGGTGTTGCCTCCTAGAGAGGATTGGGACTATAGAGGTATGTTGGTGTAATTATGTGTTGTGATTTTGATAGTGTAGCATATGTTTATATGTATGGATGCTGATTCTATCTTTGGTTGTGTTTTTTCATATGTGGTGTCGTGAGGCCAAGAGGCAGAGGTGGTGGGCGAGCCGGTTTTCCTGGGGCTAGTGAGATTGTTGTGGGTGGGAGAGCGACGCCGGAGGGACGAGGTTGGTGCAAGGCCAACATATGAGGCGAGAGCCAGTAGAAGGTGTCGATTTGATGATCCATGTGTAGGGCCATCGCATGTACCTCAGGTAGAGGCCGACGAGGATTTAGAGGATTTATGATGCCGGTTAAAGTTGTTACTACAGCATGTGCCCAAGGGAATGTGGTCCCATATCCAGAATTAGAGAGTCCTTGAACAGTGTGTGGGTGGCCCTGCAAAGTTGCAGAGTCTGATCTGCAGAGCATCTGTAGTGGGGGAAACAATGATTGGGCAACTACTCCCCAGACCTGGAGGACCCTTAGCTGGTGGGGCACCTCCTGCAGTTAGGGAACCTAGTTGTGGTGCTCTTGGGGAACCTTGACTATTGTGTTGTATATTTTTGTATTTATATAGGTCTGTGAGCCCATTTTTTATAGGGTAGTGTGACACCCATTTTGTATATATGGGGGTGAGGGGGGATCACTTGCCTACGGGTGACGTACATGTTGTACTATTTTGTAAGCATTGATGACACATTGATCGATATATATATATATATATATATATACATGTTTGGGATCTTCGTGATGTTTACATGTGATGATATTTTGTTATGTTTTTATGATGTCTAATCTATAATATGATGTGACAGACTTTTGATGATTTATGTATGTGTGATGATGTCTTGATGTGATAAATGCCAATATAACACTAGGTTAGCAATGTTATCTTCTGTTTGATTAAATTGTCATGGAATATGTGTAAATGTAATTGAATCAAAATTGTGAGATAAGAGTCTAACGTGCAGGTATTTGTGAAAGAGACAAGTATCACTTACACGATATACATTGTTGAGTTGCAAGATGAAAAGCTTGGAATATAATAAGATGCTAAGGTGACTGGCCTTGGCGAAGAGGCCAATGACGTTTTCTTATTCTTCTTGGTCATTGGTTGTTGAGCCCACACATATGTCACTGGAGTGGAGCAGTTCATGTGAGGGGGTGTAGAGGACCAAAGCGATCGAAGAAAGATTCTGTGTCCAACAGCTGGCTCCATCAGTGTAACCGATGTGGTAGGTCGATGAAGGATGCATTTGTCAATAAAACAGATGGTAGATCAGAAATGAGGCATAGAAGGAATGAAAAAAGAATAAAAACTCTACAAATGTGTACGAAGAAAAAGCCTGGTGTAGCATGTATACGCTCAAGCATAAAATTTCTTTAGGTATATCCCATTGATGGGCTCTTTGAGAGGATAGCCTTCTGGTGAGGCCAAGATGTATGCGCCTTTAGTGAGGCAGTGTTGGAGGATGTAGGGTCCATGCCATAATGACTCAAATTTCCCATGACCGAGAGTATTGTTAGTGATATCGTAGTCTAGGATGAGATATCCTTCATTAAATGAGTGAAGGTTGACATGGAAGTCAAAGGTGGCCTTCAACCGTTTCTTAGCTGCCTCATTGTTTGATAAGGAAGATTGACAATCTTCATTCAGTGACTCTAAGTTCAAAAAGCATTGCTCCACTCGAGCAGGGTTAGGTAATATCTCGATGGCAATGTGCAACGTGGGGATTTCACACTCGATGGGGAGGGTGGATTCAATCCCATGGATAAGATGAAACAGTGTAAAACCAGTGGCATTTTTACTATCGTGCGATAAGACCATAATGATAAAAACAACATATGATGTCAGTTGGTCTTATGTTTGTTGACAATGCATTGTAGCATTGTTTTGAGGACTTTGTTAACAACCTCATCCTATTCGTTGGACTGAGGGTAGTATGGGGATCCAAACTCATGGGAGAAGCCTAACCTTGAGGAGAGTTTGATGAACATCTCATTCTCAAAGTGTTTACTGTGATCAGAGACTAGCTATAGTGGGACTCCGAAGTGGGTAATGACATGGTTGAGGAACAATCGTGTTGCTATGTTAGCAGTGTTATTGAAGGTAGGCATGGCTTCAAACCATTTGGTAAATTAATCTACTACCATGACTATGTACTTGTGTCTATTGCTAGATGGAGGATTGCAAGTCATGAATTCTATGCCCCATTTGCAAAAGGGGTCGACAATGATTACTTGGTATAGAAGAGCGGGTGGTGCTCATTCTTTGTTTGCATAAAGCTTGCATTTTTTGCATCGCTTGATAGCATGGATGTAGTCATGAAACAATGTGGGCCATAAGTATCCGACTCAAATGATTTTTTGGGTGGTGGACATACCTTAGAGGTGGCCACCACAAGCGCCACTATGGCAATTGTTCAAAACTCTATTGGCTTTGTCGATGGTTAAACATCAGTGGAGTATGGTGTTGACCCCACTTCGATAAAAAACATCACTGATGAGAAGGTATATAGGGGCCTAATGGTGAAGGAACCAATGATCATCTCGAGAGATATGAGACCCAAATTTCTGTTTCCGAAGGTAGATGAGAAGGTCTCCATACCAAGGGTCTTCTGAGGGGATGTAGAAGAGGTGTTCATTGGGAAAATCTGTGTTGACATGTGAATTTGTAGTTTATGAGGGAAACGTCGTGATGAGTTCAGAGAGAACAAGTTCTTTCTTTCTCTTGGGAGTTGAAAACTCTAGGTCGTATTTGTGAAGGATGGTGATCCATCAGGAAAATTTGCCATTAATTTTTCATCGACTAAGCAAGCACTGCATGCGGTTGAAATCCACCATGACTTTAGTAGTGTAAAGAAAGATATAATGTCATGGTTTCTGCACTGCAAAGACAAATGAAAGGGCGATTTTCTCCTTGTGATTGTACTTCAAGGGTGGTCTTGAAAGGTTTTTACTGATGTAGTAAATAACATGCTCATGACTATCATCCACTATTTGGATGAGAACTCCTGCTATTGAGACGGCTGAGGCCAATAAGTAGAGGATGTAATCGCGATTATAGTTGGGAGGACTAATCAAAAGGGCATTATATAGTACCAATTTTAAATGATAAAAAGAAGTTTGGGAATGTTCATCCCATAAAAATGGGATATCATGATGCAGTAAGCGAAGGAAACCATGTGCACGAGTGGTGTAATATAGGACAAAGCATCGTAAGAAGTTTTCTTTGTCCTGTAAGCTCTACAGTTGGCACAAATTCCTAGGTGGTAGAATTTTTGTGATAGCTTGGACCTTGAGGGGGTCCACGGTGATGCCATGTTGGGAGATGATGAACCCAAGGAGGTGTTCGATGATGACACAAAATACACACTTGAGGGGGTTCAAGTGCATATTTTATTGGTGACATCGTTGAAATACGACTCGTAAGTTGTCTATATGGTGAGATCATTTCTTGGACTGAGTGGTGAGGTCTTCCAAGTAAGCGAGAATGATGCGAGAAATATCATGGAAAATGTAAGTCATGTCCCATTGGAACATAGCATTGATGTTTTTTGAGTCCAAAAGGAATGACACGATAAGAAAAATTACCCCATGGGGTAGTAAATGTGGTTTTATACTAATCTGCTAGGTGAATTTGGATTTTATTGTAGCCAGAGAACCCATCCATGAAGGACAAGCGTGGGGTAGTCGATGAAAGGAGTTGGGAAGTTGTCTTTGGGACAAGCGTGATTGATATCACGAAATTCAGTTCAGACGCAAATATTTCCCTATTTTTGGTTAATAGGGATGGGGTTGGAGACCCATGACGTGTATGTGATGGGGTATATGAACCCTGTAGTGCGTAATTTGTCAATTTCAAATTTGATAGTCGTGGCTTTGTATGGGTGGAGTGGTTGTTTCTTTTGACCTACTGGGGTGACATGAGGCCATGTGTCGATGCAATGTTAGACGATAGAAGGATCGAGGCCGGGAATCTATGTATATGACCAGGCAAAAATATCCTGGTATTCCTGAAAGAGAGCTTTGTAATTTGTGAGTTCCTCAGGAGAGCATGCAGTGCCAATGGTGTTTTCTTCTATGATTCTTGGTTTGATGGAAATGTCAATTTTGACAGTGGGGAAAATGTTGGCCATGTTGCCTTCTTCAAAATCATCAGGGGTAGTGATAGGGTTGTTGACCCAGTCTATATGCCCCGATGGAATAAAATCCTTGGTTTCAATTGCGTATATGGAGGATTGGGTAGGAGGGTTGAAGGATTCCTGTGAGAGAAAAATCACTCTGTGATGGAGCATAGTCCATGGGCAATCGGGGATAGTTAGTGTTCTAGGATATCTTCATCACAATGAAAAATGAGAGAATATAGGGGATCCGAGGAAGTAACATTGGTGACTGTCACCATGTGATTGTCTTCAAGTGGTGAAGACGTAGGTGGAGTATCGCAACTATGGTGCGATGGCATGCTTGAAATAAACCAAATTTGTAGATATTGTGGGTTGTAAACTGTGGTTGGTGATCATATTTCCTAGGGGAAATGAATCAGAGAATTGGGAGGATTTAGGGAAAAATCCTCAGACAGTATATCCATGAACCATGGAGGGATGGGAAGTGACTTAGGTTCAGGGGAGGCGATGTGAACAATATTTGGATAAGTAATAGGGGGAATCACTTGCATCATAGGAAGTGAGGTGGTTGGAGGATTTTGAATAAGGGTCATTTGATGACTCCTATATTCAATGATCGAAGGACACTGGGATGTGAAATGATAAAGTGAGTCACAAAGAAAGCAAGGGCACCTCATCTGTTCATTGACTGAGGTCATGACATAATGGATGTTTATGACGTGGGTACCTGATGACGTGGGTGGAGAGGGGTGTTGCTGAAATCTTTGGCATACTTCCCTTAGTGCTTGTCGAAACTGAGTTAGCACATGGAAATGATGAGTGTAGTGGTCGTACTTTGAACAAATGGCACATGTGAATTTGGTTTGCAACCCTTTACTTCTTGTATTAGGGGATGCAGTGGTAGTACTAGGTGTGCTTGGTGAATTATTGGAACAACGACAAACCCAGGGTTAAATTCTTCAACAACGCACCAAAAAAACCCTAACTATTGGCCCTTTTGACAACACCTGTGAAGAAGATGAAGTCTCACCTGAGGTAGAGGTAGGCGGGGTTGCAGGACTCAAGCATCTACAACCAAGCTAGGACACAGATCTATGATTAAAAAAGTTAGCATAATACTTAGACAACAACATCCATTAATTCATGAGTCTCATCACAATGAAATAACAATAACGATCAAGAACTTCCAATAACACAACACATAGAATTAGCTCAGATCTATCATTCACAATACCTTTAAGCACTAAGCAACAACATCAGATGCATTCATCATACACTATAACAACAACACTAAGAAAATACATAACATGAATCATAAATCACATTGCACAAAGCATATCAAGACACAGGATATACATACTTCACCCCGGTGTGGAGCTATTTCCACCAACTTCTTCTTCTTCTTTATTAGTCTTCAATCTTCTTACATTCATATGATCCTATGCAGAAAGCCATAGAGACAACTCTGTCGAGGACATGAGATCTGTGCTCAACAGGCTAGATATTCCTTCCCAAAATTAGGTCAAGGCACAAAGCCAACTCCTCAATAGCACAGAGACTTACTTTACACAATCTATCTGCACAAAGTAACTTACAACCTCTTGCACTAAGCCAATCACTAACTAGTACTTTATACCTTACATTCATTCCTATATATACTTTTACAAAAAAGGCCTAAACATGGGTAAAACCATGGGCTGACATCCCATAACCCATTACATAAACCATAGTAAAGCCTTTATTGGGTCCACAATTCCGTAAAATGAGTGAGATCCTGCGATCTCATCTCTTCCTAGGCGCTCCATCTTTGACCAGCTTGTCAAAGTCCCAAAAGTGGTAAAAAATGACCAATATTTCCTCAAAACTTGGTCAAGGGCCAACATGCCCTCAACACTCACCTGTGACTCATCCCGAGTCACTCATATTTGGGAAATGCACCTTCAAAGGCCTCAATATTAGCTCAATCTACCTCGACTTGTTGCTTCTCTAGAGCCTCCTTCTCGATGAACTTCTGAATCAATTTCTTTGTAACAGGCCCTTCCAGGTGTTGTTCCACTATCATAACCATTTGATCCAGCTACGAGCCTTGTCCTTCAATCTCTTCAAAACACGTGCAGGCTTCGTCCTGCACTGGCTGTAATCTCTGTGTAACTTCCATGACTCTGCTATGGATGGTAGTAATCTTCTACTAGACTGCGTGTTGTTCCTATGATATTTTCATCCTCTCGACTATAGTAAGAAGCTTCATCTGTGCTTGCATAGTGGATTTCTTCTTCTGCGCCTCCTGGAGATGTGCTTCTAGTTTCCTCATCTCTGGATATTTTGCAAGGCACTCATAGTTCATCTCACTTTGATCACTCAATTTCTTACATTCTGAGGCAAGTTCCATGATTCTTTCAACTGCGTTCCTTGAAGCTCCCTCCCTTTGGTTGCGCACTTATTGCGGAATTTTCATCACTGCTTGGAGCTCTAACTCTATTATCCATGCTTGAAGCTGTTGAATGGATTCAATGAGCTTCCCTACTTGAATCTTAGTTGACTCTGGTTCCTCCTATGCCAATATCGACATAGAGAAAAGTGATTTAGTTACTACTTCTTTGACTACAGTCTGCTCTGCGAGTAGTTGGTCTTTTTATTCCTGTATCTTCGCATTTTTCTGCTCGAACTTCACCCAAATTTCATATTTCTCCTTCTGTGCAACTCAAAGTTGCTCTAAGAACTCCTCCTTTTCTTGCTTCAAGTCCTATGTAGCCTGTTATTTTTCTTCTTGGACTCATTGAAGTCAAGGCTCTGTTGCATATGCTAATATTCGTAACTGGGTGAGCTTATCTCCCAATTCTGCAATTTTCGATGAAGAAGGTGCAGTAGGTACTGTGTGACTCAAATGGATGGCTTGTTGTATGTATTTCAACTCCTTTTCTATTCTTTCATACAACATCTCTTTCTTCGCTCCATGTATCTGCAAGATATCCTATAAATACTCCTCCATGGTTGTGATGATGAGATCAACATCATCCACTGTGAGCACATTCTTCAACTTATGCTTATTGGCATGGGTCTTCTTTCTTGCTAAGGGATTCTGTAGAGAAACCTTCCTTTTCTTCGATGTTTCGGCCTTTGTAGCGGTATCCTTCGGCGGTGTAAATTCTCCTTTGTATTGATTTTCTCCTTCTTCCCCTCCTTCTTCTTGGTTCACTTTGTCTCCTCCTCCTCCTGTGAGTCATCCAAGCCTACTTTCATCTGAGGTGCTGGCCTCCTCATCAGTTTCTATGTTATGCACTTCCTCCCTTTTCTTATTTTTCTTCATGCTAGTATGTCCATCATGTTTGACCCGGGTGACCAAGGGAATTTCGATGATGTCAGGGTCAGAGAGTTTTGCATCTTCCTCTAGTACAAGGAACTCTGCTGGCCATTATTTTGTGATCTCCTCCATGTCTTCATTGGTCATCTTATAATAGGAATGAAACTCCTCCTTACTTTCATCCCTATACATAGTGATATAAATAAAGTGTTGATATGCACGAAACTTCTCTAGCAGTCTGTACTGATGTAATGTGTTCGAGGTCATTCATGGAAATGCCTCAATAACATGCTTGAGATACTGGTAGTAAGCATGGAAGACAACGTTTGACAGCCACTGCTTCGACATGTCATTTGTATACCAGAAGGTATAGAACCTTGCGGCCTATGGCTCCGATGGATCAACTTCTGGAAATGTCTCTCCTTCCGACATATGCCAAGCAACAAATGTGATCAGTACCAGTAACCAACTGAAATGGAATTTGTATCCTTGATCCTGCGCTTCACGACAGTTCTTATTGAGCTCATTGATGAGGTAACTCACCCAATTCATTTGCATTCCTTCTACACACTTCCCTACAAGGTATACTACAAATCCAGTGACCTGTGTCGGATGGTTCTTTCTGACGAGCTTTCCAGCTATAAGCTGACAATATAGGCACATTGTGCCATCCTGCATGGAGGCTACCTTGTAGCCTCACTTTCCCTTTTATACATTGCCATAATCCTCCTTTATGCGTTGTTCCAGGGAGTGATCTAAAATCTTCCTTGGGTAGAATTAGTGAGGGTCAGGTCCCTACATGCTCAGCCCTTTGATCAAGTGGATCAACGCTAGATCCATAGTAACACACCTATCGAGCCACAGATATCCCTTGTGGTAGCATGACAAGGGGAGTCTAATGCAAGTGTTAACCTCCTGAAGTCGACCAAAGTGAGGAATCTTCATTACATTCAAGATCGTGTATTACACGAGCTCCTTTATCCACGACTAGGAGACTAGGCATGGATTCTTCCCAGTCATCTTCATCAGATACCTATGTGGCGTGAGCATCGCGTAGTTCTTCCTGTCGCCTATTGATTAAGGTTGGTTTTCATTGATGTCAACCCTTGAAGAAAGCCCCGTAGCACAAAGGTTGGGTAATGGACCCAATATTGTTTGATGTAAATATGACTTGTTATTATCTTGTCATGATTTGTAATAAGTATAAATGAATGAAATCCAAAGTGGTCACCTTATGGTGAAAGCCCTCACTGGAAGATGCTTGGCGGATTGAGTTATCCTAGAAGTATGGTTAGAGAACCCATGCTTATTTTTGGAATAATGAGATGAATGCTAGTGAATTTGTCAGTGAAACTATCGTCGATGGATATTTCTTGTCATGCCATTTTTGGTGGTATGTGGAACATCACATAAGTCCTCATGGTTAGAGAGTTATGGCCATGAGAAGTTGGAGAACCCAGGTTTGGATAATGGACCCAAGTTTGTTTGATGGATAACGGTATGATTTTTTATATATTTTCAGGTAATAATATTATATATGGATAATACGTGTCATTCCATTTCTGGTGGTATGTGGAATGCCACATAATTCATCACAGTTTGAGAGTTATGGCCTTACGAGGTTGGAGGACCCTCATATGTCATCTAGAAGCCCCAAAAGGTCAAAGTAGTCAAAGTGGTTTAAGAGTTTTTAAATGTAAATAATAAAGTGAAGTGATGAGTGCACTACAATTCAAAGTGAATACAAAATCAATTATTTAAATAATAAATTTAATGGATAAATTAGAAGTGGGTTAACCCTAAAATAAGGAAAGTGGGCAAAGTGACCTAGAAGATGTTTTTAAGGAAGCTACTTGGAGAGTATAAATAAGAGGAAATGTTCTCTCATTTAAAAAACACTTGATCATATTGAATACCTATAGGTTTCTGAGGTAAGAAAAGGATATCTAAGCCGAATTTCTAAGGGAAGGTGAAGAAAAGAAGGTCAGAATTCAAGGAAGGATAAATTCTTTTGATGATGCTTTCTAAGGTGTTTCAGGTAAAAACGTCATAAATTATTCATAACAAATCAAAATTAAGTAATACCAAATGTGTTAGTTAGAGTATAGTATTTAGTATGTTGTGTAACATTTTCATATCAATTCAACAAATATTCTGTGTAGGGCACGCTCTACAAGGCCTCTCTCTAAAATAAGCCATAATTCAACATGGTATGCCGTTTTTTCCATAACTCCATTTCTGAGAGGTTTCAAGTAGTGACACATGGAGGAATTTCATAAAACACACTGAAGAACATTGTGTATTAGTTACAGATATTTATTCATTACAGGTACAAAGTTATGATTATTTCAAGTTAGGGTTGTTGACTAATCCAAAACTAGTCTTGTGAGACTAAAGAAACGTTTGATGAAAATGCTAGTCTCTTGTTTTTATAGTTAAGGAAGGTTTGCATGTATGTGATCATATACACCAGGTCTATTACAGAGTTACAAATCATATTTGGATGATGAAATTGATGAGGGATTTTGGTTGAGGTACAAGTTGGGTACATGGTTGAGACAAGTAGTTGATGAGTTGGCACATACATGAGGTGTATAGTTGATGATATTGGTACATATTGATTATTAATAGTTGATGAGTACTTGACACATGATTGCTACATACTTGGTACATGGTTGGATGCACTTGTTTATGGTACAGGTTGATTACAGATTGTTTGGTACAGGTTGGTGCATGATTGATGCACTTATTTATTGTACATGTTGATTATAGGTTGAGGTACAAGTTGATGCATAGTTGATGCATGGTTCAAGTTTATTGGTATAGGTTTAGAAAAATATATCTCATAGTGATAGTGTGACAATGGTTCCTGTTGGCATGTTTACAAGAAGAGAATGCTTTTCATTGATGGCAAGAACAACAACAACGATGACAAATAGGCAGACAAGGAAGATCAACAGACAGGCAAGCAAGGAAGAACAACAACGATCGAAAGGAAAGATCAAAGCATTGATCAAAATCCATTTCAGAGTTTCGGCTACCAGGATTTTGGATACCAGGAGTTGGGGATGTCAAGAACTCTTACTATAGGAGTCCCGAAGTCGTGAAACCCGAAGTCACGAAATGAAAAATCGTGAAATGTCAAAGACTCCATACTGGAGGTTTGGATACCAGGAGTTGGAGATGTCAAGGAATCTCATGATAGGAATCCCAAAGTTGTGAAGTGTAAAAAGCCAAAAATTTGAGCAAAATCCATTTTAGAGTTTCGCAGACTGGGAGGTTGATTTGTCAAGAACTCTCACATCAAGAATGCTGAAATTGCAATGTGCCAAATCATGAAGCGATTTGGACCGTCGAATCATATAGAGTGTGGACCGTCGATCTGAATCCATTTCAGAGCTTCGGATACCAGGAGTTGGAAGAGTCAAGTGACGAGACTCTTCATCACAAGAGCCCCGAAGCGACGAAATGCGAAACACCGAAATCCTGAATCAGGAACAAGGAAGGCCCATGAAGTGTCGAATTCATGACAAGATCTGGACCATTGGGTCCATAGGACATGTGACGACAGATCGTCGTTTCACCGACTGCAAATTCAAAGGAATGGGGGTCCCTAAACTCTCGAACTTGCAACAGGAATTCACAACATGCAAAATCGTGAAAGGCCGAAATGCGAAATGCCAAAATGATCGGAGTTAGTGCAACCAAGCTCCATTTCGGAGCTTCAAATACCAGGACATAGAGCATCAAGAACTCATCACCAAAGGAATGCCGAAGTGACGAAAAGAAAAATTGCGAAAGAACTATATGGATAAGCACTCGGTCACCTCTTGTATTTACATGGTCAAAGAGATGTAGAGAAAATATTGAAGCTACAAGCTCCTTTTTCAAAGTTTCAGAGATCGCGACTTGGAGAGTCAAGATGCCACACAACAGGATTACTGAAATGCCAAAATGCGAAACATGTTTTCGCTCAACCTGTGGTCACATCCATTGGTCACATCTAGTGCAGACAAGCTCCATTTCATAGTTTTGGGGATCGGGACATGGAGAGTAACGAAATCTTTACCATGGGGATCCCGAAATACTGAAGTGCGAAATGGAAAAATGAACGCAAGATTCAATGAATTCAATTCAACTGTGCATATGAACTTGAATAAGATTGGAGGGCTATTGTTGCACTTCAAAGTGTAACTGCTAGAAACAAATTATGGTTTCTGCCAGAGGATGAGCTCGTCTATGACAGAGAAGATGAAGAGTCTCAACTGCCAGAGAATCTGAGGAATATCAACATAACACCCAATGATGATGGATGCGTGGGGGAAATGGCCAAAGAAGCTGAAGAGTTACCATGATGATCAGGCAGAGCACTCACAATGGACAGGAGATGCAGAATAGAGAGACACAACATGGCACATAGGATATGGGATAGCTATGGAAGAGTGAAGTGGATAAAACACCCGGATGTGGAGGATATTGGGGGTGGAGAGGATGGAAGAGTAAGAAACAGATTGCATGCACAAGGTGCACAGAGACTATAAGAATGTTGAACAAAGAAGAAATGGGGTTTGTTGTTGGGTTTGATTGAGGTGTGAAGAAGGAGGCAGAGCACAGTAGCATAAATGCACAGAAGGGGAATGGTGCATTGAAGGGACATGGTGTAGAGAGCATAAAAGGAAAAAGAACAGAAAGTCAAAGGAGTGTGCAGAAGACACTGATGCAGACAGAGAAGCACAATGTAGTAGAATAGTGATGAGACTAGTAAGCCATTGAAGAACTTTATATCACTGTAATAAGTCATAATATAAAAGATTTATATTTCAGAGTGGTAGGGAGGTGCTAGGGAGGACTGTGTCCTCAGAGGTTCAAGTGGGTGCTTGAACAAAGGGATTTGTAGCTTCCATCTGGTTGTAGCTAGAGAAACCAGGGTGGCAGGGTGATGCAAGGGAGAATTTTTGTTCTTTGTTATATAGGTTGGTGCCTGTGTGACTGGAGGTTGGTGCTTCCATCCAGTTGGTGCTGGAACACTTAGGGAGTTGGTGCTTCCTTCTAGTTGGTGCTCTCAGCAAGTAGCAGCTTGCAAAATAGAGGTTGTAGCCTCATTATGAGTTGGTGCTCATATGTATGACAATGTAAAGAATGCATAGATTACTTATCATATAAATACGAAGATGTTTTTACCCTTTATGGGTTTCCTCAGGAAATATCTGTCTCTTTGTATCTCATATGTGTGAATGATGTTGAATGGTTTATTTCTTACTTCCTTGCATTATTGTGATTGTCATTGAGTGATCTGGAAAGAATTTAAAATAAGTATTATTGTTTAAGAAAGGTTACAACTGATTTACCCCCCCCCCCCC
>JASDQU010737828.1:143757-162773 GCA_032191745.1 Picea mariana
CCCCTCTCATTTGTCCAACAATTGGTATCAGAGTCGGCCCTTCTTATCTAAGGGTAGATCCTAGATCTTAAACATGTCAAGCCATGAAGGAAATTCAACCAATAAGGGCCCTCTTTTCAATGGAACAAACTTTGCCTTCTGGAAAGTTAGAATGAGAACTTACATAATGGCTTTAGGTGCAGATGTCTGGGATGTGGTAGATATTGGTTATGCAAAGCCATTTGTATTAGCTAATAAGGATGAAAAGCTAGAATTTAGCTTCAATGCTAAGGCTATGAATGCTATCTTGGGTGGGCTTACAGAAGCCGAATTCATAAAAGTTACGCACCTAGGAACTGCCAAAGAAATGTGGGACAAACTTATTAGCAGTTATGAAGGTAATGAGAAGGTAAAGGACGCCAAGATTCAAACCTATAGAATATAGTTTGAATAGATGAAGATGAAATAAGATGAAACTGTTGGAAAATACTTTCTGAGAGTAGAAGAAATGGTAAATGCAATGAAAGCACTTGGTGAAAAAATTGAGGAACCTTCTTTAGTTCAGAAAATCTTGAGATCTATCCCAGATAGGTTTAATCTAAAGGTCTCTGCTATAGAAGAACTTCATGATCTAAAAACCTTTGAGTTTGATCAACTTCTAGGAACATTGACTGCATATGAAATGAGAATAGTTAAAGATAAACCCACCTCCAAAGAAGCATCATTTAAGGCAGACAAGAATGAGGATTCTGAGCTCGATGAAATTGAAGCAAAATTTGTGAAGAGACTGAAGAAGGGATCAGGAAAATACAAAGGTAAACTGCATTTCAAATGTTTCAACTATGGTAGGATAGGTCATTTTTCAAATAAATGTCCCCACAAAAGAAAGGATCAGGCATGTGATAATGAGGAGAAGCACAAACACATAAATTTCTTTAAAGAGAATAACTTTAAGAAGAAAATTCTTTGCGTAAACAATGATGATGATCCTTCAGATGATGAAGACAATGACTTCTCTATTGAAGATAAACTAAATGACTTCATACTTATGGCCAAAGAGGATTATGATAATAAAAGCATAGGAAGTGATGCTAATGAAGAAGAATTTGTGGTTGACATGGAAGGAGAATTGATCAGTGCACTGGAAGAGATTGACAGACTAAGAATTAAGAACAAAAAGCAAAGACAATTGTTGATACAGTTCGAGAAAGACAGTAAAGAACCTGATGAAGAACTTGTCCTACTAAAAGTGGAATTAGAAGAGGAAAATAAAATTGAAGACATTCTGAAACGACAGTTATCAGAAAAGAAGGCAAGATGTGAATCCTTAGAACAAGAAGTAGTGAAAACTAGGAAAGAGATGGAGAAGTTTCAAGCCTTGTATAATCAAAATCTGTTAAGTATCAAAGCCTCAGAAGGACTAGCCACCATTCTGAATCAGAAAAGGAATCCAAAGATGAAAATTGGTTTGGGTTATGATGAGGGATCAAGTAGTGGTAAGCCAAGAAACGAAGAACCCATCAAGTTTTTCAAATCTACAACCAATGACAACAACAAACCTGCAGAAACAAAGGAAGACAACCAACCGCCCAGGACAAGTAATGAAAAAGGTGCCAGGAATGAATCTGTAGAACAAAGAAATAGTGCACTCCCTGCTGAAAGACGTCATCAACATGGAAGAAATCGATTTTCTCAAAGAAGACAACCATTTTCCAGGTACAAAGAATTTTTCTATGGCTATTGTTTCTACTATTCTAACTTTGGTCACAAAGTTGTAAATTGTTCCTTAGGACTTAGGCATGAGCAACTAAGGTTTCGTAGGAATAAATACTTTCCACAACAAAGAATTATACATCCAAGTAACAAACCTTCACAGATTGCAAATTGCCAAAATAAGTTTAGAGACATGCAACTAAGGAGGTCAAGAAATAATCAACAGTCAATAAGTAGACAACACTGCAACAATAATTTTGATGTATTGAACAATGATATTGAATGCTACATCTGTCATAACTATGGACATAAATCTGTTGACTATCGATTAAGGAACTATGAACCAGATTTGAATTCCCCTACTGAAAATGTCAAGGTGTAGAAGAAGAAAGAAAGTGACAAGTGTGGGTTAGTGTTGTCAACTCAAAGAAAAATGAACCCTTGGTATATAGACAGTGGATGCTCCAAACATATGACGGGAGACAAAGGTAATTTTCTATATCTAAGTGAAAGAAAATCAGGAAATGTAGCCTTTAGAAATGATGCTCTAGATAAAATAAAGGGTAAAGGGATGGTGAGTTTAAGTAATGGAAAAGGAAAATCCCAAGATGTTCTAATTGTACATGGGCTAAAACATAATCTGCTTAGTGTAATTCAAATGTGTGACAGAGGATGTGAAGTGGTGTTCACGTCCAAGGACTGCAAGATAAAGTCTGTAAACTCAGGACAAGTGGTGGCCAAAGGCCTAAGGATAGAAAATAATGTATATGTGCTGAAAGAAAATAGAGAAGAGTGTCATCTAAGAAAACATCATGAAAGTTGGTTATGGCATGGGAGACTTGGAAATCTAAACTTTGACCACTTAATAAAACTCAAAAATATCGAGGTAGTAAAAGATCTTCCGAGAATATCAAAGCCCCAAGATTCAATGTGTAAACCCTGCCAAGTAGGAAAGCTAACCAGGACACAATTTAAGTCCAAGATCTTTACTTCAATAGAGAAACCACTCCAACTAGTTCATATGTATTTATGTGGACCATCAAGATAGGAAGGCATAGGGAAATAAAACTACTTCATGCTGATTATTGATGATTACTCCAGACTTACTTGGGTTTCTTTTCTTAAAGAAAAAGCTGAAGCTTTTGAGAAGTTTAAAATATTTAAGGCTTTAACTGAGACTCAAACAGTAAAGAGGTTAAAGGAAGTAAGATCAGACTGAGGAGGAGAGTTTATGTCTAGTGACTTCAAGGAATTCTGTGATAAGCATGGGATCAAGAGAGAATACACCATCCCAAGAACTCCACAACAAAATGGAGTAGTTGAGTGGCAAAATAGAACAGTGGAGGAAATTGCCAGGTCAATGATGAATGAGAAGAACATTGGTCAAACCTACTAGGTAGAAGAAATACACACAACAGTCCATGTTCTTAACAAAGCCCACCTCAAACCACAAAGTGACAAGACGCCTTATGAACTGTGGTATGGGAGACCTGCTTCAATTAAACACTTCAAAGTCTTTGGGAGTAAATGTTACATAAATAATAATGATGAGAACCTTGGCAAATATGATGATAGGGATGATGAAGGTATCTTCTTAGGGTATGCTACAAACAACAAAGGATACAGATGCTATAACAAGAGGCTGCATAAAATGGTTGACTGTATTGATGTAAAAGTTGATGAGGGAATCCTAGCAAGAGAGGTGTACAATAATGAGTCTTCTACAGAAGACACAACTAAAACTAAAGATGAACAGGTCCAAGAATTAGAAAACGAAGACTCTGAGTCAGATGAAGACACAAATACTCAAACAGACTCAAATCAGCAAACAACTTCAAATTCCTCCTCCAGAATCACTCAAAAGAATCATCCTGCAAGTTAGATAATTGTTGAAAAAGACAAATGTGTACAAACCAAGAGAAAGCTAATCAAAAACACTGAACAATCACATATAGCTTTCATATCCATGCTGGAACCCAAGAATTTTAATGACACTAGCAAAGATGACCATTGGGTTAAAGCAATGAATGATGAACTTGATTAGATTGAGAAAAACAATATGTGGGAGATGGTTCATAGACCTGAAGGTAAAAATGTCATTGGCTCCAAATGGATCTTTAAAAATAAATTAAATGAGTAGGGAGAAGTTGTCAAGAAAAAAGCAAGATTGGTCTGTAAAGGGTATGCTTAGATAGAAGGACTGGATTTTGATGAAACATTTGTGCCCATAGCAAGATTAGAAGCTATCAGAATGTTTCTTGCCTATGCTTTTCATAAAAGGTTTAAAGTCTATCAAATGGATGTCAAGTCAGCTTTTCTAAATGGAGATTTAAGTGAAGAAGTCTATATGGAACAACCAGAGGGTTTTGAACTATCCGATAATCCTGACTTAGTATGCAAGTTGAAGAAAGCTTTATACGGGTTAAAACAAGCCCCTTGAGCTTGGTATCATAGACTAGATACATATCTCAAAGACAAAGGGTTCAAGAGAGGAACAGTTGATAACAATCTGTATATCAAAACAGAGGATAATGACCTACTCATCGTATTGGTCTATGTAGATGACATCATCTTCGGATGTAATAAGGATTCGTTGGTACAATGGTTTTCTTCTGCCATGGAGTCTGAGTTTGAAATGTCTATGATAGGTGAACTGTCATTTTTTCTTGGTTTGCAAATTACTCAGAGGTCTGAAGGGATGTTCATTTCTTAAGAAAAATATCTAAGAGAAATGTTGAAAATATTTCAAATGGAAGACTCTAAACCTGTGGGCACACCTATGGTTACTGGATGCAAATTAAGTAAGGATGATGACTCACCTGATGTTGATCAAATTTCATATAGATCAATGATTGGTAGCCTGCTATACATCACAACATCTCGCCTGGACATAATGCATGCTATTGGAATGGTAGGAAGATATCAGTTTGAACCTAAACAGAGTCATTTGCTAGCTTTCAAAAGGATATTCAGGTATTTAAAAGAAACAATGACTTATGGTCTGTGGTATCCCAGAAATCAGAATTTTCAGTTAACTGCTTATTCAGACGTAGATTAGGCAAACTGTGTTGATGAGAGAAAAAGCACCAGTGGAGGAGCATTCTTCCTGGGTGACTCATTAGTAGCATGGCTTAGTAAAAAGCAAGGTTCCATTTCTTTATCAACTACAGAGGCAGAGTACATTGCTATTGCTACCTATTGCACTCATATATTATGGATGATTCAGACACTTGCCGACTTGGAGGTAAAATACGCTGCACCGATCCCAATCCATTGTGATAACACTAGTGCCATCAGTGTGTCCAATAATCTTGTATTCCACTCCAATACCAAGCATATTCCCATAAAATACCATTTTATGAGAGAGCAAGTCACCAATCAGATTTTTCAGGTCCATTACATTCTGACCATAGAACAAATTGCAGACATCTTTACTAAACCCCTAGCCAAGACACCATTTGAATATCTCCAACAGAAGCTGAGTGTCATCCCATCTCACATCTAAAAAATTCCATCCTGTTAGGGGGATTTTGTATTAGTTGAACATATTCAGGGTTGCCATCAATGCCAAAGGGGGAGATTGTTGGCATGTTTACAAGAAGAGCGTGCTTGCCATTGATGGTAAGAACAATAGCAACAATGACAAATAGGAAGATAAGGAAGATCGGTAGATAGGCAAGAAAGGAAGAACAACAACGATCGAAAGGCAATATCAAAGTGTTGATCAGACTCCATTTCAGAGTTTTGGCTACCGAGATTTTGGATACCAGGAGTTGGGGATGTCAAGAACTCTTACTACATGAGTCTTGAAGTTGCTAAATGAAAAATCATAAAATGTCAAAGAATCCATACCGGAGGTTCGGATACCAGGAGTTCTAGATGTGAAGGACTCTCATGACAGGAATCTCGAAGTTGTGAAGTGTGAAAAGCCAAAAAGTTGAGCTGACTCCATTTCGGAGTTTCACAGACTGGGAGGTGGAGTTGTCAAGAACTCTCACGTCAAGAATGTCAAAATCACGATGTGAGAAATAACGAAGAGATCTGGACCATCGAATCATCTAGAGTGTGGACCGTTGATATGATTCCATTTTGGAGCTTCAGATACCAGGAGTTGGAAGAGTCAAGTGAAGAGACTCTTCATCACAAGAGTCCCGAAGCGGCGAAATGTGAAACATCGAAATCCTGATTCAAGCACAAGGAAGGCCCGTGAAGTGTCAAATTCACGACAAGATCTGGACCGTTGGGTCCATAGGACATGTGACAACTAGATCGTCATTTCACTGACTGCAAAGTCAAAGGAATGGGGTTCCCTAACCTCTCGAACTCGCAACAGGAATTCGCGACATGCAAAATTGCGAAAGGCCAAAATGAAAAATGTCGAAATGATTGGAGCTAGTGCAACCAAGCTCCATTTTGGAGCTTCAGATACCGAGACATGGAGCATCAAGAACTCATCGCCACAGGAACGCTGAAGTGCCTAAAAGAGAAATCGCGAAATCACTATATGGATAAGCACTCGGTCACCTCTCGTAGTCACATGGTCAAAAACCTGTAGAGAAAATCTTGAAGCGAGAAGCTCCTTTTTCAGAGTTTCATAGATAGTGACTTGGAGAGTCGAGATGCCACACAATAGGATTGCTGAAATGATAAAATGAAAAACATATTTTGGCTCAACCTATGGTCACAGTCATTGGTCACATCGGTGGAAGATGGAGGAAGGAGCTAGTGTAGACAAGATCCATTTCGATGTTTCAGGGATCAGGACATGGAGAGTAATGAAATATTTACCATGAGGATCCCAAAATGCTGAAGTGTGAAATGGCGAAATCAACGCAAGATTAAAAGAAGTCAATTCAACTATGCAGATGAATTTGAATAAGATGAGAGGGCTACTGTTACACTTCACAGTGTAACTGCTAGAAACAAATGATGGTTTCTGCCAGAGGATGAGCTCATCTATGACAAAGAAGACGAAGAGTCTTAACTTCTAGGGAAGCTGAGGAATCTCGACATAACACACAGTGATGATGGATGCGTGGGAAGCTGAAGGAATCTCGACATAACCGCTAGAGAAGCTGAAGAGCTACCATGATGATTAGGCAGAGCACTCACAATGGGCAGGAGATGCAGAACAGAGAGAGACAACATGGCACACAGAACATGGGATAGTTGTGGAAGAGTGAAGTGGAGAAAACACCCCGATATGGAGCAGATTGGGGGTGGAGAGGATGCAAGAGTAAGAAGCAGATTGCATGCACAAGGTGCACAGAGACTATAAGAATGTTGAACAAAGAATAAATGGGGGTTGTTGTTGGGTGTGATTGAGGTGTGAAGAAGGAGGAAGAGTGCAGCAGCAGAAATGTACAGAAGGGGAATGGTGCATTGAAGGGACATGGCACAAAGAGCATAAAATGAAAAATAATAGAAAGTGCAAGGAGTGTGCAGAAGACACTGATGCGGATAGAGAAAAACAGTGTAGCAGAACAGTGATGAGACCAGTAAGCCATTGAAGAACTTTATATCACTGTAATAAGTCATAATAGAAAATATTTATATTTTAGGGTGGTAGGGAGGTGTTAGGGAGGACCGTTGTCCTCAGAGGTTCAAGTGGGTGCTTGAACAAAGGGAATTGTAGCTTCCATCTGGTTGCAACTAGAGAAAGTAGGGTGGAAGGGTGGTGCAAGGGAGAACTATTGTTCTCTGTTGTACAGGTTGGTGCCTGTGTGACTGAAAGTTGGTGCTTCCATCTAGTTGGTGCTAGAACACTTAGGGAGTTGGTGCTTCCTTCTAGTTGGTGCTAGAGAATCTAGAGAGTTGGTGCTCTCAGCAAGTAGCAGCTTGCAAAACAGAGGTTGTAGCCTCATTATGAGTTGGTGCTCATATGTATGATAATGTAAAGAATGTATAGATTACTTATCATATAAAGATGAAGAGGTTTTTACCCTTTATGGGTTTCCTCAGGAAATATCTTTTTCTGTGTATCTCATATGTGTGGATGATGTTGAATGTTCTATTGCTTACTTCTTTGCATTATTGTGATTGTCATTAAGTGATCTGGATAGAGTTTAAAATAAGTATTATTTTTTAAGCAAGGTTACAACTGATTCACCGCCCCCTCTCAGTTGTCCAACAGTTCCATCATTCTAATTCTACTTTAGGGTGGTTGGACGGGGCAAGGATAGGTGTTTGCTTCTAGTTGTATTCGAAGAACTTAGGGGGTTGTAGCCTCCTTCTGGTTGTAGCTAGAGAATTGGGGAGTTGGAGCTTCCCTCAAGTTGTAGGATGAGAAACTAGGGGGTTGGAGCCTCCTTCCAGTTGCAGCTAGAAAACAAAAGAAGTTGGTGCTTCCAATGAATGTAATTCTTCAGGACATATAAGAAAAAGCATTCCATGGTTTTTTCTCGTTTTGGGTTTCCACGTAAAACACTGGTGTATTATGTATGTGTGTGATTGTTCATTTATTATTTCTCATTATTGGATAATAATTCTACATTGATATAACACTTGGATTATTTGGAGAAAAAAGATTATAATTATGCTATTATTGATTCACCACCCCTCTCAGTAATCCAACAATTGGTATCAGAGCAGGTTCCTTCAGAAATCAGTTTAACCACTGAAAGGTAGATCATGGAGAGTACCATCTCATATAAAAATGGAGTACCACACTTTGATGGACAAAAGTATGCTTTTTGGAGCATAAGGATGAAGACACATATACAAGCACAGGGGTTTGAAATTTGGAAATCAATTGTAGATGGATACACAGCACCAACAGTTCCACCAAGAAATGACAAGTAATGAAACTTGGTTAGAATAATTCCAAAGATACAAATGCACTTTTGAATGGTCTTAGTGAAACAATATTCACCAAATTTGCACATTGTAAATCCGCTAAAGAGATTTGGGACAAGATTCAAAATATTTATGAAGGAGATACAAAATTCAAAGCAACAAAACTTCAAACTTATAGAGGTCAGTTCAAACAACTAAAAATGAAGGAAGATGAGAATATTGCAACCTACTTCTTAAGAGTTGACGAAACAGTGAATGCAATCATAGGATTGGGAGACGAAATTGAAGAATATGTAATTGGTCAAAAAGTACTAAGATCTATTCCTATGTGATTCAACCCTAAGATACCAGCACTAGAAGAAAGATCGGATATGAAATCAATAAGTATGGACAAACTACATGGAGTCTTCACAACATATGAAATGAGAACTGAACAGAAAAATCCAGATGTAAAAGAAGTAGCCTTCAAAGAATCCAAAAGATCAAAGAAAAAGAAAAAGGAACAAGAAGAATATAGCAACAACAATGACGTCTCAGAAGATGATGAAGAAGTAGCCAACTTCGTCAAAAGACTGAAAAATGGAACCAATGGTAGGTATAGAGGTAATCTTCCTTTAATTTGTTTTAATTGTGATGGTATTGGTCATTTTGCTAACAAATGTCCTCATAAAAAAAAAGAGAAATGGTGAAGGTTACTCAAAAGGAAAACACACATATAAAGGAAAAATAACTACAAATAAAGATTTCAAGAAAAACTTATGCATAAAAGAAGACATCTCATCATCAGAGGAAGATGAAATCAATGACAGTGAGACAAGAAGAGTTCTATTCATGGTAGTAAAAGATTATGACAAATAAGACTCCGAAGAAGAATATGAAGAAGCTGAAGAAGGATATGAATAAGTCGAAGACGAAATTGAAGAGGTGGAAATTGACCATTGAGAAGAATTAATCTGTGCCATAGAAGTTATCAGAAGAGAAAAGAAGAAAAACAAGAAACTACAAGAAGAACTAGACAAGAAAAAACACACTTGAGAACTAGAACAAATGATCACAAGATTGAAGGTTCAAATATAATAAGATAAAATAATTGAAGAAGCACTCAAAGAACAATTAGAAGAAAAGGACAAGATCATTGAAAACTTGGAAGCAGAGATTGTCACACTAAGAAAGGATATTCAAAAGAAAAATATGTAGAATAGCTCAAAAGTTCTGGATGACATTATCAGTAGTCAAAAATCTCATCTTGACAAGTGTGGACTTGGATGCAATCAAATAGAAAAGGGATCAATCTCCAAAACAATAGAGTAAGAAAAAAAATCCAAAAAGCTATGCAGAAACAATCAAAGGGGATAGGAAGATATACAAGGAAGATTACAGGGACACTCCTCCACCGAGAAGATTCAGATTTCAGAATCAACAAAAAACAGATAGGCCTCAATAAGAAGAAGAATTCATAAGAGCACCTTCTTTCAGAAGATCTTCAACTCCCAGGTATCAAACTATATTTTTTGGCTTATGTTATGCATGTAATAATTTTGGACATAAAGCTGTGAATTGTAGAGATAACAACATGAACAATAACAACTTTGACAGTCATACACAAAGGGGTTACTCAAGAAGACCTAATGAAATAAAAATAAGAAGTTACAACAGGTTTGAATCTTTGAGCACTGAAGTGGAATGTTACAAATGTAAAACTTTTGGACACGTGGCCAAAAATTGTAGAATGACATCCCCTCTTAAAGAACCTCAACAGAGTAACAACAGTCACAGACAAGAACCTTAGAAAATGACATGGATAAGAAAGCAAGATTAGTATAGCAATGAAGAATGCAAAATTTCTCTTAAAGCTAAGAAGAAGAAACACAGTTGGTGTGTTGACAGTGGGTGTTCAAAATACATGACATGTGATAGAGAAAAATTTCTTACATTGCGAAAGGAAAGAAATGGATCAGTCTCCTTTAGAAATGATAATTTAGCCAAAATGATTGGAGAAGGCACAATTTGAATTGGTAACAAGAATAAAAAGGAACAAAATGCTCTACTGGTAGAAGATATGAAACGTAATCTTCTAAGTGTGAGTCAAATGTGTGATCAAGGTCATAAAGTTACTTTCAATTCACAAAAGTGTGATATAAGAAGAGAAGGTTCAAGGAAATTGGTCGGTACAACTACACGAACTTCAAACAACATATATGTGTTAAGTGAAATTGGAAATGAAAAGTGTTTTCTAGGAAAGGAAGATGAAAGTTGACTATGGAACAGAAGAATGGGTCACATGCATTTTGATAACCTTGTCAAAATCAACAAAAGAGAAGCAGTCAGAGAAATGCCCCAGATCACGAAACTAACCAACACTTTATGCAAGCATTGCCAACAAGGAAAGAAAACAAAGACCAGGTTCAAATCAAAGGAATATTCAACAACAAGACCATTGGAAATTTTGCATACTGATCTAGTTGGACCAACTGCAACAAAGGGCTTAAAAGGTGAGAGATACTTTATGTTATTAGTTGATGATTATACAAGAATAAATGCACTTTTCTTTCTCAAGAACAAGTCAGAAGCTTTTGAAAACTTCAAGATATACAAGGAAATGGTTGAAAATGAGATGGATTCAAGAAATGCTTGAGATCTGATAATGGAGGAGAGTTCACTTCAAAGGAATTTATGGACTACTATAGTAGTCATGGAATAAAAAGGAAATTCTCCGTTGCTAGGACACCTCAACAAAATGGAGTTGTTGAAACAAAGAACATGACAGTACAAGAAATGGATCGAACAATGCTAATGGATTCCAAATTTACAGATTTATTTTTGACATAGGCAGTGCATACAACAATTCACATTCAAAACAGAGTAATGCTTAGAAACAACACTGATAAAACTCCCTACGAGCTATGGAAAGGAAGACCAACAAATGTGAAGAGCTTCAGAGTTTTGGGAAGAAAATGCTACATCAAAAGAGAAGATGGCAGAATGGGAAAGTTTGAATCTCGTGTGGACAAAGGAGTACTTTTTGGTTACTCAAGTACAAGGAAAGCATACAAGTGTTACAATATAAGATTGAACAAAGTTGTGGAAAGAATCAACATAACAATTGATGAAACATGCAGACTAGAATCAAAGGAAGAAGAAAACAAACCAATGGAACAACTTTTCGAAGAAGAAGAAGCAGAAGATGAAGTAGAAGAGGAAGATGAAGAGAATCTGATAGAAACATAACAGCAAGTTCAACAAGTATCTCCAAATACACCTAGAAAACGAGTACAGAAGAATCATCCTTCAGATCATATTATTGGAAACAAAGATGCAGGAGTTGAGACTAGAAGAAAAATATGTTCACCAGAACAAGCACACCTAGCACTCTTATCTACAATTGAACCAAACTATTTTTAAGAAGCCAACAAGGATGAATTTTGGATTAAGGACATGAATGAAGAATTGGATCAAATAGAGAAAAATGACACTTGGGAACTGGTTCCAAGACCAAAGAATAAGAATGTGATCAATAAAAAATGGGTTTTCAGGAATAAATTAAATGAAGATGGACAAGGTGTTGGATCATGTTGTCATTGATGCCAATGGTTTGATTGATTGATGTCAAGTGATTTATTGACATAAAAGGATCAATTGATTGATGATTGATGCAATATAATATGTAGTTCCCTTCATGATAATGTATAGATGAAGATGGATCAATGAGTTGTCATTGATATAATGAAGATGGATCAATGAGTTGTTATTGATACATGATGAAGATGGATCATTGTCGTTTCATTGGTATATGATGCATTGTTGGAAAAATGTATAGATGACTCATTATTGTCTTATCATGATTTATAAGGTGCACAAATGGATGAACTCCAAAGTGGTCCCCTTATGGTGAAATCCCTCACGAGAAGACACTTTGTGGATTGAGTTATCCTAGAAGAATAGTTGGAGGAACCTTTCTCTCATTATTTTATTATCATGATTAATAAGGTGCACAAATGGATGAACTCCAAAGTGGTCCCCTTATGGTGAAAGACCTCATGGAAAGATGCTTTACAGATTGAGTTATCCTAGAAGAATGGTTGGAGGACCCATGGTTGTATGTGGAATAATGAGATGAAGATAAAGGAAATTGTTGGTGAAACTATCCTAGATGGATAGTGCTTGTCATTCCATTTTTGGTGGTATGTGGAATTTCACATAACTCCTCATGGTTTGAGAGTTATGGGCTTACGAAGATGAAGGACCCCCACATGAAGGCTTGAAGCCCCCAAGGTCAAAGAAGTCAAAGTGACCTAAAAGAAGAAATCATTATTTAAATGATAAAGTAAAGTGACAAAGTCAAGGTGGATTGTTTAAATAATAAAGAGAAGTGACAAAATCAAGAAGGAATATTTAAATGATAAAGTATTGGAGAACCTTTTATTTATGGAAAGTGGTTAACCCTAAAAATAAGGAAAATAGGTTAAGTGAACTAGAAATGGGTTAAGTAACCTAAAAGAAGAAATCATTATTTAAATGATAAAGTAAGGTGACAAATTCAAGGTGGATTATTTAAATAATAAAGAGAAGTGAAAAAAAATTCAAGAAATGATAAACTAAGATGAGAAAATCAATAAGGAATATTTAAATGATAAAATATTGGAGAAATTTCTATTTATGAAAAGTGGTTAACCCTAAAATAAGGAAAATAGGTTAAGTGACCTAGAAATGGGTTAAATGAACTAAAAATGGGTTAAGTGACCTAGAGGATGAAAGTATAAAGAAGATAGCAATGGTCTCTTGTAGATAATCCTTTTTGTGTATCAATGAAGAGCTTCTTGTGAGAATATCTTTTGGAGTATTGATGGAGAGCTTCTTGAGAAATTTTGGTGTGGAACACTTGAGAATATTGAATATCTATAGGTGACTGAGGTAACCAAGGATATATAAGCCGAATTTCAGAAGGAAGGTGAAGAAAAGAGGGCTGGAATTGAAAGGAGGATTAATTCTTTTGATGATGCTTTCTAAGGTATGTTATTTACAGGTCATCTCACCATTTTGTCTATAACATTTTTTATATAATGATTCAGACCATGAAATTTATATTCCATTAAGAAATCATACCCAAGTATCTGTGGTAAAAATTTTGAGCTTGTGGGTCGTTGTATTTTTGGAGTTACACTATGTGGAAAATAGGGTTTGTGGCTAGTCCTGAAACTAGTCAAAAACAAGTGTTTCGGGTAAAAATGTCATAACTTCTTCATAAAAGATCCAAATTTACTGAGACAAAATGTGTTGGTTAGGGTATAGGATGTAGTATGTTGTGTAAGAGTTTTAGATCAATTCAACAAATATTTTGTGGGGGGGCATGCTCTACAAGGTCGGTCTCTAGAATAAGCCAGAATTCAGCAAGGTATGTCATTTTTGCTATAACTCTTTTCCTGAGAGGTTCCAAGTAGTGAAAATTGGAGGAATTGCATAAAACAGACTGAAGAACATTGTGTTTCAGTTTTAGATCTTTATTCATTACAGGTACAAAGTTATGATTATTTCAAGTTGGGGTTGTTGACTAATCCAAAACTAGTCATGGTTGAGACAAGCAGTTGATGAGTTGGCACATACATGAGATGTATAGTTGATGATGTTGGTACATATTGATGAGTCATTGTTGATGAATATTTGACACATGATTATAATATACTTGGTACATGGTTGGATGAACTTGTTTATGGTACAGGTTGATTACAGGTTGTTTGGCACGGGTTGGTGCATGGTTGATGCACTTGTTTATGTTAACATATTGATATCTATTGAGGATTGTTGCCTCATCTCAGTTGGTGCCAAGAATGTAAGATGAGTCTTGCATATAGAGCTAGTTCTCTTGTAGAGTTGTACTCTATTCAGTTGTTGCTGAAAAACCTCCAGATTGAAGTCCATAATAAAAAGAAAAATTGTACATACATCTTGTGTTCTTTGTGTTCCTTGTGGAGATGATTTGTTGATGATATGTTGTTGATATGTATTGCTGATATGTATTCACATCTAACTGATTATAACTTACAACAATGAGTACTGAGAAAATGTTGAATGTTAGCTAAGGATTTTTTGTGTAAGAGGGAAGTTTTGTGAAAAAGATCCCCACACTCATTCACCCCCCCCTCTAAGTGTGGTAGGTGTGTCCAACAATTGGAATCAGAGAGAACCTTCACTACAAGCCTTAACAAGATTGAAGTAGATCCATAGACACACAAATGGATGATGAAATACCAATCCTTGATGAGGAAAACTATTCTACTTGGAGAATAGAGATGAGACTGTATTTGAAGACAATGGGAGGAGCTATTTGGAAGGTAGCCATTGGTGGATCAGTTCCGTTGAAGAACAAGTCAAAGTTTGCAGCTCAAAGGGAAGGAAAGAAGAATGATACATTGGCTCTCAAGACAATTCTTGGTGGACTTTAAAGCCCTATCAAAGAGAGCATGTGACAATGCACTTCCACCAAGGATCTATGGCTAAAGCTAGAGGAGACATATCAAAAAAAGAAAGAAGATGTTGAAGACCACTCCATCAAGATTATCAAAGGTAAAGAATCTCTAACTCTTGATTGCATATGTGATGATTTTAAAGGAAAAGAATCATGTGATGATGTTGGCAAGAAGGAAGATATTGAAGATACTTTAAATGAAGGTAAAGAATATTCAAAGACTCTTGATTTCTTTGATTCAAAATGTGATGATGTTGAATTTTTCTCAAGTGGAGAGGATGATCTAGAAACAGTTTGTGTAAAGTTTGATGATAGTTATCCCATGGAAAGAATAGAAGAAAATCTATTAGAACTTCAAAAGGGAATTGAAGAGGGTTTATATAGATATAGAAGTGATCATTTTTATACACACTATAACTATCTTTTGGATAACACTAAATAGTTTATGAGGAGGAGTCAAAGGTACATTTTGATGTTGAAGGAAATGCTCAAAGAGAGCAATAAGATGCAACTAGAATAAAAGGAAGAAGAAATCACAAGACTAAAGAATGAAAAAGAAAATGTGAAGGTAGATGATGAGATTAGAAAAAGTTTTGAAACTATTGTCCATCTCAAGACCAAAATTGAAGAAGCCAAAAGAATAGAGGAACTATTGAAGAATAAAATAAATGAAAAGGAAGAGTCATGTTGTAAGTTAGAAGCTGAAATTGTTGACCTTAGAAAGAAGGTAGAAAATTCAAACAAATTATTGAATAGCTCACTAATATTGGATGAGATCTTAGAAAGTCAAAGATCACCATATGATAAATCAGGTCTTGGATACACATGTTGAAGAAAGCACCTCAAAGAAGCATGAGTTAAATCCATCAAAGAAGGAAGACAATGTTGTAAAGCAACCATCTACACAAGGCAAAGAAAATTTCAAAAGAACAAACCAAGGAAGACATCAAGAAGCTATTCTTGGGACACCAAAGTAAAGGTATGGAAGTATTTTTCATGGGCATTGTTATTCATGTAATGGATATGGTCACAAAGCTTTTGAATGTAGATCTTATGAAATGAGATATAATGGAAGATTTTTTAACACCATGAGGTGTTGGAGATGTGATCAAGTAGGACACATTGTTGCTCACTGTAACACTATGAGATGCTATAGCTGTAGTGGATTTGGCCACAAATCCCATGAGTGTTGGATCACACGAAGAAAGTCTATGATTAGAAATTCAAATAGAATGAATAGAAGAAGGAATGAAGTAAGGAAGGGAGACATCCTTGAAAACATGGATGCTCAGAGATCAAGTTCTGAGGAGTAGGGACATCTACAGAAGTGGGTGAAGAAGATAGAGCATCCAAAACAGAATGAAAGGCTGAAGGGAAGCTCAAGTAAGTCATCTACTGAAGCATATGTGGGTGATAGTGGTATCAGTCATGTACATATGCAGGCTGACCTTGTATAGGTCCCATACATACATGAGTTGTTGTGCAACAAACCATGTAAATGTGGTAAAGCCTTGAGAAAAAGGCTATGCACATGGATTGCAGCTTGTTGTGATGGTATAACACTTTGTTGCAGGGCCTGAGATTGTTTGTTGCAGGTTTTGACACTATTTGTTGTATGTTTAAGTGTTCATTTATTGGATTATGTAAAATAAAATCTCGAGTGGATGAAACTAACCCATGAGTATGGATTGATGCTGATCTGTTTGTGTACATGGCTTGTAAATATTTTAGTTTCATTGATATATCTTATGATGTATTATTGGAAGAATATGTTGATATCATGGTGCATGCATTTTTCATGTTGATTGGGCTACATATCGGTACATATGGTTGGTGATTTGATGAGGTGATCATGTTGTACATCATTGTTGATCTATAGTTGATGCATGATTGGTACTTTTATAGTACATTGGAAGAGGCACCTACTAGTAGTTTGATTGGCACATGTTTTATGGAGGATTTGGCATACATATATGGGATTCATCATTTTGTGGTATCGGTGCATGGTAATGTACATGTTTGGTACACTCATAGATGGAATATTCTTGATGATAATACACCATTGCTACTACTTGATTAGCACAACAATTGGCATTTATTTGAGATAGATGATTGTGGCACTTGGTTCATGATGGAGACATATCACCAGTGATATGATACATTGTTTGTCATGTTGGTAGATGCACATGGTTGGCATATTGGTAGATGCACATGTTGGCATGTTGATAAAGGCATATGATTGATACATTCCATGGATGATATATTTTGGAACATTGCATGATGTTGATAGGTGTTGTGCATGATGAGCACACATTGTTTACAGGATGTACTTGGTTGATATTTTGCTCATGATTCTTTATTTCATTGTTGACATATCTTTTGCTTCATGATGGTTGGTATGGCATGAGTTTGATGCATGAAAATGTACAAGGATAATTATATGGTAGTACAATGTTCATCTTGCAGAAAATATAGGGGAGACATACCCATAGGAGGAATCATTCTTCTTCCCATGATTCTAGGAGGAGATATTTATCAAATGCATACCTAGAAAAGAGCCCTATACTTGAAGAAAGAGCACAGGAGCATAATTTCAGGGGGATCAATGGTCATAGGGGGAGTATGTTCAATGTATCTTCAACATTACATCAAAGTGATATCCCTTGTTCAAAAGGGGAGATATTATTCAGAAGAAGATCAAAGGCATTTAGATAGGGGGAGCAGCCCCATGGAGAGTTCAAGAAAGGGGAGCAGCCCCAAGATGAGAATGTCCCTTTGCCATTGATGTCAAAGGGGGAGAGTTAATCACATTGATGTGATTGATGTTTATTCATGGAGAGAGATAGTCACATTGAATATTGATGTAGAGCATGCCTTATCTACATGTTCACATCAATAATTGGTAATTGGTGTTGACATCAATGTTGGTATTTCCATCAATGCCAAAGGGGAAGATTGTTGAATCATGTTGTCATTGATGCCAATGGATTGATTGATTGATGTCAAGTGATTGATTGATGTCAAAGGATTGATTGATTGATGATTGATGTAATATAATATGTATTTTCCTTGATGAGAATGCATAGATGAAGATGGATCAATGAGTTGTCATTGATATGATGAAGATGAATCAATGAGTTGTCATTTATACATGATGAAAATGGATCATTGTGGTTTCATTGGTATATGATGCATTGTTGGAAAAATGTATAGATGAGTCATTATTGTCTTATCATGATTGATAAGGTGCACAAATGGATGAACTCAAAAGTGGTCCCCTTATGGTGAAAGCCTTCACGGGAAGATGATTTGCGGATTGAGTTATCCTAGAAGAATGGTTGGAGGACCCTTGCTCTTATTGTTTTCTTATCATGATTGATAAGGTGCAAAAATGGATGAAGTCCAAAGTGGTCCCCTTATGGTGAAAGCCCTCATGGAAAGACGCTTTACGAATTGAGTTATCCTAGAAGAATGGTTGGAGGACCCATGTTGTATGTGGAATAATGAGATGAAGATCAAGGAAATTGTTGGTGAAACTATCATAGATGGATAGTTCTTGTCATACCATTTTTGGTAGTATGTGGAATGTCACATAAAACCTAATGGTTTGAGAGTTATGGCCTTATGAGGATGAAGGACCCCCACATGAAGGCTTGAAGCCCCCAAGGTCAAAGAAGTCAAAGTGACCTAAAAGAAGAAATCATCATTTAAATGATAAAGTAAAGTGACAACGTCAAGGTGGATTATTTAAATAATAAAGAGAAGTGAAAAAATCAAGAAATGATAGAGTAAGGTGACAAAATCAAGAAGGAATATTTAAATGATAAAATATTGGAGAACCTTCTATTTATGGAAAGTGGTTAACCCTAAAAATAAGGAAACTAGGTTAAGTGACCTAGAAATGGGTTAAGTGACCTAAAATAAGAAATCATTATTTAAATGATAAAGTAAGGTGACAAAGTCAAGGTGGACTATTTAAATAATAAAGAGAAGTGAAAAAAAAATCAAGAAATGATAAAGTAAGATGAGAAAATCAAGAAGGAATATTTAAATGATAAAATATTGG
>JASDQU010737828.1:198405-233651 GCA_032191745.1 Picea mariana
TTTGAACAATTTATAAATCAAACACATTACAATTCACACAATGTAAAGTAAACCAGTAGAAGCCGTCTGTATTTATATAACGATCAAAAGAGTTTGTTTTTACAAAATGGTTTTCTGAAGACCAAAATATCAAAAAATGAAGCTTATAGCTTCTACATGGTGACATCATGGATGACGTTAACGGTAACACACTACATCCCTAGATACTCTGCGGAGCAGTCGACCAATAGCTGCGGAAACTCCTACAGTGTGATGCTGATTGCGTCGTGGAATTTCTTCCAGAGTCATATCTGGAATATCAGTTGTCAATCCCTCTAAATTCTGCTCCACCATCATATAATACTTGGAGTACTGTGGTATTGCTTCCACTGCCTCTCCTCGTCGCTGGATAGGAGAAGAGCCGACAGGTCTATATGCTCCAACATCTGTGTCATCGACAATGTTTTGGGTTAGTCTTTGGATAATTTTATAAAACATAAACATTTAAATATGATAAAAATTCAAAAACATTTTAAAAAGAAAAATTTGTGTTTTTCTTACCGAAGTCTCCCCACTAAGTGTCCTTAGGTAGTGCTATATCTGGATCTCCTCGGAAATCCAACCCGGCATAAGCATAGTCTTCCACCATCAACATCTAGTTTTGCAACCAGTCAAAGAATATATCGTCATATTTGACGATTGGACCTGCCACATGTCTGGCCATGAGCCTACACCATCGAAGCATCCTCGGATCTCTAGGGCCAGGAAGATCCCACTCAATCTGTAGACGAAATACAGGGACCCTCTCTAGGAAGAAGGACACTAACAAAGAACCATATCCAAACTATTTCAGATCTCCTCGCCTGCACTTAGTCAACTGTTTCTTGATATTGCATAATACTGCATCAACCCAGTTAAATACCCGGGGCTCAGTACACTCGATGGTGTACTAGAAATAGCCCTTCAAATCCATATGTGGAGCAGCACTTCTAGCCATTTGAGCAATGGTAAAGAGAATAGTGCGGAGAGTCAAGTCAGTTAGTCCCCAAATCGCCACTTTCCCTTTATTTCTTTCGGCCTCAGGTATGCAGTACTGGTTGCAATATTCACTCATTTTTAAACCCCCTACTCTGCTGCTAGTCAAAATGACATAGGACCCATGCCTAGATAATCAATTCAAGAAATATATGTCCTCGATGTCAATAGCTAATGTATGAGCTCCCACAATGAAAACTTGTTGGTCTGGATCCCACATTCGGACTAGGTACTCCAGTAATCGAACTTGGGCTCTCATGCCTGGGATACGGAAATATTTTAAGAGACCATAGTCTCTTAGTGCAGCTATGGTGGGAGGATGGTTTTTGGCATTTGCATTATCCTCCTCGTGCTCTCGTTCCCGCCACTCTAGCACCATGGTTGTAGCTATTTACCTGCATAAGAAACGTAAAAACATGGTTAATAATCTTATTCATGAGATAATTTCTTTCTATTGGCTAAACGTTGCACAAATTTTTGAGTTCTGTGTTGTTCATAGGTTCCCTACTATGCACAGTGTGAACTTCTTGCAGGCAGCTTAAGGCCCACCTGCGAGAACGAGTCATTCTCGTGGGTCCCGTATGGGCCACCTGCGAGAATGCCTCCACGCGAATAGGGTTCAAAAAACTAATTCAAAACTGAACTTTTTACCAATGAAATTGAATGTTTAAACCATGAAAAGATAAGGAATGAAGAACTTACCAAGATGCTGCTGACGTCTCGTCAAATGGTCACCCGTAGCTCCCGAAATTCGACACCGAATGCAGAGGGTAAAATGAGGATTTTTTGGAACTCAATGGTAAAAGGGTAAAATGATATGGTAAATTTGGTTATTCACTCATTTTAATTACTTTTTACTATATCAAATGTGGGTTTTTTATGTTTATTCATTATTTAAACCTAATCACTAATGTGAAATGAGTGAAATGACTTGCAGGTGTGAAACATGGATGATTATGAACAAAATGTTTCCCTGGTGTGGTGTGATTTTGATTGTTTGTTATGGTTTTTACATAAAACCTCGAGCGCCTTTTGTCTGTTCTTGCACTTGTGAAAAACATAAGAATGTGATCGAACGTCATTTTATCACTTTTTCGGGCTCATTGTGGTTATACGAAAAAGGAACCCCCCATAGTTTTCTTTAAGCTCTTTTCAGACTCTCTAAACGTGAAAAGATTGTCGAGCGACCTTGCTATTTTCATGCTCGCTAAAGTATTTGAAGTATGCGTCTTTCGAGCGATAGTTTAACCCTTTTTCGGTCTCGTTGGACTACTGTACAAAAAAGGAACTGAGAGAGTTCTCTTTTGAGTGTTTTTCCAAACTCTATAATCTTGAACAACCTTCGAGTTTACTATCTCTGGACTCGTTAAATAAACATTGACAGACTCGTAATGGGACCGAATCACTCCTTCCTAGGGTTTGTTAAAAATACTCCGAGGGACTCATCCGAAGGATGAGCTTATATCAACAAGCATATGTGATCCTCTTCAAGCTTGCATAAAAATAAAGAGGTACTTGCAAGAAATGGTGGGGGGAAATTTGGGAAAGGGATATGTTTCATCTTTATGTTAATTGGCAGTAAGTGTCACTCTTGAACATGACACCCCCTATTCATCATTGAATTTGGTTTGGAAAATCCATCTGTCTCTCATTCAATTTGATAACAAGGTCATTCCATGTGTTGTATTTGAGTCAATGCTGCCAAATCATTGGTCGTGTCATTCATATGTTCAAGAGAAGTCCATCCGGAACCTATATTGAGTCATCCATCTGCAGTTATCTATTCACTCCATGTCAGCCTTCCCTGTATCCAAAGTCCAATTTCCACATGCTCTGTTTCACCTTCAAACTCTGTTACTCATTTCGTGTCATTGATGGGGGGTACATCAAGGCCCTCCTGTGACGAGTTTTGTTCCGTCGACTTCATCACATTATCCGAAATCAAGACGTAGAAATTATTTAGTACCTTGAAGCTTGCATGCCTCAATGGCAAGTTTCTCGATTTCGATAGTGGGTTTACATAATTGACCCCTGATCGAGAGATTCTGTCGGGTGTTTGAATTCAACTCATTTATTCACAGTCGATGGATTGTACTATAGTACCTTGGGAGTCATTGACATCAATGGTGATTTTCCTTGCACTTGTTAACGGTTTCATCAATGACCAGTAATCAAGTGGTTTCTACCATGTTCAACTTCAACACATGAAATCACATGGTTAGATTCGTACTTTAGGCGACGAGATTGAAGACCCTGGGTTTTATCTTAGTGATCCAGGTTGCGATGGAGTATGTATAATTTGGGACACATAGATCCACTGTGTATGTTTCATGGCTATGTCGTCTTGATTAGAAATTTGTCGCATAGATCCACAGTGTATTCAAGTGGCTATGTTATATTATGACGGCATGGATCCACAGTGTATGATTGGTGGCCATGACCTTTGTTTATGATGTCATATGTCTATGATCTGAGTATGGGAATGCCTACCTCAGAAATTGGTATATATGATATTCTGTCGATGCTTGGATGTTTATAGGTTTCTGATTAGATGTGCTCTTGGTTCTTGACACACACATGCAGCTTACAAAGTCTATCGACTGTCACTGGTTCCACTCTCAGACTTTGGGGGGCATTCTGTTATCCACAATTTTGGTTGTCATAATGATGTAATGATGATGGAAAATCAAGCTCTTCATTAAGAACACTTTCCTGAGAAAAGTTACCTTTGTCTGCTTYCAGAGATCATATTTTTAAGGAGGGTTCGCAGGCTACTTATATATTTGCCTGCGAGAACACATGATTCTCGCATTCTACATTAAGCTAGGGTGTGAGGGGTTCGCATTGTACCTAACTATCAGGGTGCGAACATCTTCTAAAGGAAGGAAAAAGATAAATTCTCGAATCTTCTAGAAGGGAATCTTCTAGAAGGGTGAGTTGGCTTTCGAATGGTTATCTAAGTACTGGTTTTCCTGATATCTTGGGATCATTCCTATCCAAGTAACTAATCTATTCTCTCCTATATATTGAGGGGATTGCTCATGGAAAAGGTTAGAGGAAGACTAGCAAGAGATTGATTGGAGAATTAGTGCAAGATTGTATAAAGGACTGATGCTACAACAGCTAGAGACACGAGCAAGGTTATCAAAAGTGATTGATCTTCTTCATGCATGAGAAAGTGTGTGTGTCAGAGCTAAGAGCCATCGAAAGGAGATTTACAGCATCAAAGATCAGGTTGTAAGTCTTACTTTCTATCAATTTAATACAGTAATATGTCCCTTTCCCATAAAGATGATGTCACTTTATTACATAACTCCTTGATCATATGTATGGATTAGCTGTTGAATATATTGAATTGTCTTCACTTCGATTGGTTTGTACTGTTGTGGTCTTGATAGTGCAAGAGCATTGGAGCGAAATTGGTACAACAGAGACTTAAGGAAGAGTTCATAAGATATGTACATGATCCTTGCCTCCTAGTTCATTCAATAGTATAAATCTAGGGAAAGTGTATTATTCTGTCATGTTTTGTTCTAGATCCAGGTGGATCTAGGGAGATCGGTTTGTGTCTGCACTTACGGATTAATCCTGAAACAGTTCCTTGTGGAGATGATTTTTTGATGATATGTTTCTGATATGTATTTACATATAAATGATTATAAATGACAACAATGAGTAATGAGAAAAGTTTGAATGTTAACTAAGGAGTTTTTGTGTAAGAGGCAAGTTTTGGGAAAAATATCCCCACACTCATTCACCCCCCCTCTAAGTGTGGTATTTGTGTCCAACACAAGGTACAAGGAACAAATCTAGATTGGTATGTAAAGGATATGCAAAGATTGAAGGAATTGACTTTGAAGAGACATTTGCCACAGTTTCCAGAATGGAAGCAATCCAGCTGCTTTTAGCCTATGCATGCTCCAAAATTGCTAAAGTATATTAGATAGACGTAAAATCAGATTTTTTGAATGGGGAACTTGAAGAAGAAGTCTACATTGAACAACCAAAAGGATTTCAGTTGTCAGAGAACATAGATTATGTGCGTAAATTAAATAAGGCCTTGTATGGTCTAAAACAGGCTCCTAGAGCATGGTACTCTAGACTGGATAAGTATCTGCAGCATGCAGGGTTCAGAAAAGGAAGTGCAGACAACAACCTCTACATCAAGGTAAGTGAAGGTAATATTTTATTAATTGAAGTTTATGTTTATGATATTATTTTTGGTAGTGATGATGACAGGTTAAGCCAAAAATTTGCAAAATTTATGTAGAATGAATTTGAAATGTCGTTACTTGGAGAACTATCCTTCTTTTTGGGACTTCAAATATGTCAAAGAAACCAAGGAATATTTATTTATCAAACCAAGTATATCAGAGAAATGCTAAAAAGGTTTGGAATGGAAGATTTCAAACCAGTTATCACTCCCATGCAAACTAGGTGCAAGTTGAGAAAAGATGATGATTCGAAGTCTACAGATTAGAGGCAATACATGTCAATGATTGGAAACCTACTATATGTGACAGCATCCAAACCATATGTAATGTAGGTAGTTGGACAGGTGGCATGATTTCAAGCAACACTAAAGGAGTCACATGTGTTGGCAGTGAAGAGTATTTTTAGATATCTCAAAGGAACATAAGAGTTTGGATTATGGTATCAAAAAGGAAAGTATCTATCACTTATTTCCTACACAGAAGCAGATTAGGCAGGTTGTATTGATGATCGATGAAGAACCAATGGAACAACTTTCTACTTGGGTGAGTATTTAGTATCATGACTAATAAATAAATAATCATTAGTATCTTTATCTACAACAGAGGTAGAGTATATTGCAACAACATCATGTTGTACACAGTATCTTTGGATGAAACAAACTCTGATAGATATACGGGTTGAGTATGATGAGCCCATTCCAATCTATTATGATAATACAAGCACCATTAATATCTCGAATAACTCGGTGATGCACTCTAAGACGAAGCAAATTCCAATAAAGTATCATTTTCTATGGGAGAAGGTTGCAGAAAAGAACATCAGAGTTGAGTATGTGGGCACAAAAGAACAAGTAGCAGGAATCTTCACAAAACCACTTCCACGGGAATCTTTTGAATATCTTCACCAGAGACGTGGAGTTATTTCTACTCCAAAATGAATGATTTTTGAATGCTTATCTTATATGTCTTAGATTTACATGAGGAAGCACCATAAGATGACAGTTCAGTCAGGGGGAGCAACCCCAGATGGAAAGATACCTTTTCCATTGATGACAAAGAGGGAGAGATTTATCAGATGAAAAGGACAGAGGCAGAGGATAGAGGCATGGTTCCAGGGGGAGAGATTTATCAGATGCAGAGGACAAAGGCAGAGGACATAAGCATGGTTCCAACGAGAGAAGATTTATCATATATAAAGGATAGAGGCATGGTTCCAGGGGGAGCATGAGTGATATGATTTTAGTATTGCATCAGAGTGTTGCCATCAATGCCAAAGGGGGATATTGTTGATTAAGGTTAGTTGTCATTGATGTCAACCCTTGAAGAAATCCCCATAGCACAAAGGTTGGGTAATGGACCCAATATTGTTTGATGTAAACACGACTCATTATTGTCTTTTCATGCTTGATAATAAGTAGAAATGGATGAACTCCAAAGTGGTCCCCTTATGGTGAAATCACTCACGGGAAGACGCTTCATGGATTGAGTTATCCTAGAAGTATGGTTAGAGAACCCATGCTTATTTGTGGAATAATGAAATAAATGCTAGTAAATTTGTCAGTGAAGATATCCTATATGGATATTGCTTGTCCTGCCATTTCTGGTGGTATGTGGAACGTCACATAACTCCTCACGGTTAGAGAGTTATAGCCATGAGAAGTTGGAGAACCCAGGTTTGGGTAATCGACCCAAATTTGTTTGATGGATAATGGTATGAGTTTTGATATATTTTTAGGTAATACTATTCTATATGGACATTACATATCATCCCATTTCTAGTGTTATGTGGAACATCACATAACTCATCATGGTTTGAGAGTTATGGCCTTACAAAGTTTGAGGACCCTCATATGTCATCTAGAAGCCCCAAAAGGTCAAAGTAGTCAAAGTGGTTTAAGAGTTTTTAAAGGTAAATAATAAAGTGAAGTGATGAGTGCACTATAATTCAAAGTGAATACAAAATCAATTATTTAAATAATAAATTTAATGGAGAAATTAGAAGTCGGTTAGCCCTAAAATAAGGAAAGTGGGTAAAGTGACCTAGAAGATGTTTTTAAGGAAGCTACTTGGAGAGTAGAAATAAGAGGCAAGGATCTCTCATTTAAAAACAACTTGAGAATATTGAATACCTAGAGGTTTCAATGGTAACCAAAGGATATCTAAGCAAAATTTCTTAGAGAAGGTGAAGAAAAGAAGGCCAAAATTCAAGGAAGGACAAATTCTTTTGATGATGCTTTCTAAGGTGTTTTGAGTAAAAATGTCATAAATTCTTCATAATAGATCCAAATTCAGTAAGACCAAATGTGTTGGTTAGAGTATAGTCTGTAGTATTTTGTTTAATAATTTTAAATCGATTTAACAAATATTCTGTGCAAGGCACGCTCTATAAGGGCCCTCTCTAAAATAAGCCATAATTCAACAAGGTATGCCATTTTTTCCATAACTCCTTTTGTGAGAGGTTCCAAGTAGTGAAACTTGGAGGAATTGCATAAAAAACACTGAAGAAAATTGTATATCAATTTCAGATATTTATTCATTACAGGTACAAAGTTATGATTATTTCAAGTTAGGGTTGTAGACTAATGCAAAACTAGTCTTGTGAGACTAAAGAAACATTTGATGAAAATGCTAGTCTCTTGTTGTTAAAGTTAATAAAGGTTTGCAGGTATGTGATCATATACACCAGGTCTATTACAGAGTTACAAATCATATTTGGATGATGAAATTTATGAGGGATTTTCGTTGAGGTACAAGTTGGGTACATGGTTGAGACAAGTAGTTGATGAGTTGGCACATACATGAGGTGTATAGTTGATGATGTTGGTACATATTGATGAGTCATAGTTGATGAGTAATTGACACATGATTTGTACATACTTGGTACATGTTTGGTTTCTCTTTTTTATGGTATAGGTTGATTATAGATTGTTTGGTAGAGGTTGGTGCATAGTTGATGCACTTGTTTATTGTATAGGTTGATTACAGGTTGACGCATGGTTTAGGTTTATTGGTACAGGTTTACATCAGTATATCTCACAGTGATAGTGTGACAGTGGTTCCATCATTATACTTCTACTTCAGGGTGGTTGGTCGGGGAAAGTACAGGTGGTTGTAGCCACCTTTCGGTTGTAACCGAAGAACTTAGGGGGTTGTATCCAGAGAATTGAGGAGTTGGAGACTCCCTCAGGTTGTATCCTGAGAAACTAGGGGGTTGGAAAACAAAGGAAGTTGGTGCTTTCAATTAATGAAATTCTTCAATTATAGCTGGAAAACAAAGGAAGTTGGTGCTTTCAATTAATGAAATTCTTCAAGACATATAAGAAAAATCATTTCGTGGTTTTTTTATCGATTTGGGTTTCCACATAAAACACTGGTGTACTATTGTTGTCACAGGGGAAGACCCAGGGTTCAACACTACAACAACACACCAACAAAACCCTAGCTACCGACCCTTTCGGCAACACCTACGTAGTAGATGAAGTCTCACCCGAGGTAGAAGCAGGGGTGGTTGTAGGACTCAAGTGTCTGCAACCTTAGCTGGGACACAGATATGCGATTATAATACTCAATAGATCACTTAGCACCATCAGTTCATCATTATTTAACCAATGTCTACTCCACTGATAAAATAGAGCATCACAACATTCACCCAGATCTAATGTATTCAAGCACTTAACCTAACTAAATGGATCAGATCTAGCAGATTCAAGAACTAAGAACATCCACCTATGTCAGATCTAGCATCCAGATTCATCACAAGCACAAATCCTAAACATATCTATCTATCTATATTTACCCAACACTTAGCAAATAACACATAAATACATTAGAACATCACACAGAGAAGAATAACACAATATTTACGTGGTTCACCCCCACCCCAGGGCTACTTCCACCAACTCTTATTCTTTATTAGCTTCTTCAACAGGTTACATGCACAAAGCCTCAAAACCATACTCCGCATAGGATAGAAGATCTGCGCAGCTCACTATATCCTTCTTCCTTGCGTTTTAGCACAAAGCACTTCACAGTCTTGTTACAACCACTTGCACCTACCTCTGCAAGTCTTTCACACAAATCATTTACAAACCACACTTGCACTTAACACTTATCTTATCGACTACTACTACTTATGTCACCTAGCTACTTATTTATACTTTACAAAATAGGCATTCATAGGTATCTGGGTGAGCAAATATTCCTCTGTCGAAGTTCCATTGGCATTCATAGGTATCTAGGTGAGCTTTCCACATAGGTTTATCAACTTTCCTTTGAATAGTCCTATTCCTCCTAATGAAGGAATCATAGCAGGCCTTCCTATAGCTTCCCAAGTTTTCTCTATCATGATGTTCACCTGTGTTTCCTCTTCTAGAACACAATTAATGTCAAAGTCTCCTATTCTTGCTTCAAGGCATTCTTTTTCTTTGAATATCTTTGATAATCTAACATGTCAGTGGTCATTTAGGGTTTCTTTTATCTGTAGCAGCACTTTCTCTGATTCTTTCCGGGATTCTATCATAATCTTAGTTTCTGGATATGCCTTAGGGTTTTCCTGGTTCGTATTCATTCTTTCAACCTTAGCAATCATTCTAGGACAATCCAATACTTCATGGTTCATAGCTTTGCAACAAAGACAACTAGGTCTTCTCCCAGGGAATTCCCTAGAAAGATGTCCCTGTTTTCTACAACTATAATAGGGGGTTAATCATCTCTTTCTTTTAAATGATCCCCAACCTTTCCTGAACTGCGCACTAGGATCATGGTATCTAACCTGTAAAAATTTCTTTCTAGGGTCCTGCATACACTTATTGGTCCAATTTTTTTTTCTATGCATAGGTATAACATATTTTTCACTAGTATTATTAGATCTATTCATATCAAAGATTCTTTCATCTATGAATACCCTAGTTTTCAAGCTAGGATAGAATCTATCAAACATACCTAGATCCATACTTTTGGAAAAACAATTTCCACTAATCTTACTTCTACAAAATAGAAAGCCTTTAGATATTTAACTTTCCACTATTCTTACCTTTATCAAAGCACAAAGCTTTCATATCTAACCCCTTTTAATCAAGAATTCTCACTTTTACCTTTCTCAGAGCTCAGACTTCTTTTCCTTAGCATAGAGCTTGTCAAACTAAGTAGACTACTGCGCACTAGAGAAACAGATATACACACAGATATTTCATAATTTCATGTTGCATATTTTCATAGAGCTTCTTCTTCCTCAGTTCCCAGCAATCACAGTTTCAGGTCCTGGCAATGGAACCATTTGTTGGCACAGGGGCAGACCCAGGGTTCAACACTACAACAACACACCAACAAAACACTAACTATTGGCCCTTTCGGCAACACCTGCAAAGCAGATGAAGTCTCACCCGAGGTAGAGGTAGGGGTGGTTGCAGGGCTCAAGTGTCTACAACCTTAGATGGGACAGAGATATATGATTATAATACTTAATATATCACATAACACTATCAGTTCATCATTATTTAACCAATGTCTACTCTACAGATAAAACAAAGCATCACAACATTTACCCAGATCTAATGTATTCAAGCACTTAGCATAACTAAATGGATCAGATATAGCAGATTCAAGCACTAAGCACATTCACCTATGTCAGATCTAACATCCAGATTCATCATAAGAACAAAGAATAAATAGATCTATTTATCTATCTTTACCCAACACTTAGCAAATAACACATAAATACATCAAAACATCGCACAGAGTAGACTAACAGAGTATTTATGTGGTTCACCCCCACCTTGGGGCTATGCCCACCAACTCTTCTTCTTTATTAGCTTCTTCAACAAGTTACATGCATAGAGCCTCAAAACCCTACTCTGCATAGGACATCAGGTTTGCGCAACTCACTAGATCCTTCTTCCTTGCATTTCAACACAAATCATTTCACAGTCTTGTTACAACCACTTGCACCTAGATCCGCAAGTCTTTGACACAAAGCATTTACAAACCACACTTGCACTTATCACTTAGCTTATTGGTTGTTGCTACTTATGTCACCTAGCTACTTATTTATACTTTACAAAATAGGCCTAAACATGGGTAAACCCATGGGCCGACATCCCATACCCATTACATATTCCTAAGTCCCAAAAAGGACCCAAAAAGGGGTTGATATCCTTCGATCTCTGCTTCGTCTTGCACTCCATCTTCGACAGGCTGTCGAAGTCCCAAAATAGGTCAAACTTGACCAAGGATCTCCCAAAACTTGGTCAAGGGCCAACAACTATGTATGTGTGTGATTGCCCATTTCTTATTGCTCATTATTGGATAATAAATCTATGTTGATATAACACTTGGATTATTTAGAGAAAAAGGATTATAATTACGTTATTACTGATTCATCCCCCCTCTCAATAATCCAACATCGCTAAGGTTGAAATCATTGTTCTTTAGAGCTGGAATATGTCCTAACTGGGGTCCAACTATGTGTATCCCCTTTGAGATGTATGCAGTGGTCAATGTATACTTGAAGTCACATTGGATATTGTCATGGTTAACCATGCTAGCCAAAGGTGGTATGTACTCTGGCAAGATTGACGAGATCTTCTTCGTGTTAGCCAAATTGTCGCGGTTCTTTCTTCGTTTCTCAATAGATATCCGACTAGAACGATGTCTAGTAAATGAGGATGCTTGCAGTCCTCCATCCAATGATGCATGTATTCCTACAGACATAACTCTTTCAGCCATGAGCTCCACGAGAATCTCCTCCATAGACTTCTCTAATACACTATGTTCGCTCGACATTCACACTTGTAACCAAATAGATCGAGTATGTGAATGGAAAAGTGAGATAATCAAATAGATAGCAAGGTCTATAAAGCACAATGTAAAATAATGGATTCTCTGTTAGCTTGGATATTCACGGGTAGAAAAAACTGGTCTTGGAGCAATGTCCGACGGTTTAAGTAAGAAAGCGTCATAATGGATTCCTCCAACAGGAAAGAATGCTTCCATCAGTATGAATCCATCCATTATGGCATGATCCCAACTATCCAATGACGGTATTTTCATTAATAACTTCATTTCTAGCCATTCTGGAGCGTTATTCTAATGGTTGGGGCACTTCCAACGGTCATATTTCTTCACCATGGCAAAGACCCATTCTGCATGATTTGTCTATTCTAGTGAGGTTCAAGTTTTGAAGATCTACCTCCTGTGAAGTCTTCCTTCTATTTTCTGTAGCTTCCTACAGCTTAGCTTTCTTCCTATTGAGCTTCTTGGCCTTCTTTCTAGTGATCTGAGCTTCTCTAGTAATTTCTAGAATCCTCTTCCCATTTGTATTCTTATTCTCTCCTAGTGAAAGAACTTCACACTTCTGATTCTCTCTTACAGATTCTGTGGATAATGTCCCTTATATTACTATTTACCAGGTGGCTATACTACTTTCTTGCATGGACAGGTTCTTTAAGCTTTTTTGTGTTCTTTCAACTTAGACAACTAATTCTCTAGTCCTCTGTTGCTTCAACTTATCCTCTTGTTCTTCTATTAGTCGCTCTATTTTTCTGTCTATGAAGTCCCTTAGTTATTTCTTTTTCTATTCTCTAGCTTCCTCCTATACTTTCCTTCTGATTTGATCCTTCTCAATCCAAGTCTTTCCTAATAAAAGTGGAAAAGGAGCATTTTTCTCAACAAACCTAATAACTTTAAAGTCCTCTTCTGTCAATGTTTCATGGGAAATCATAGGTATATTAGTAAATCTTCCACATAAGGTTATCATGTTTCCTTTAAACAAGCCTATCCTTCCAAATGAAGGTATCATAGCAGGCTTTCCCAAAATTTCCCAAGTGCTTTCTAGCATAACATTCACATACGTTTCTTCATCCAATACACAGTCTATGTCAAAGTCTTCTATCCTTGTAACTATGCATTGTTTTTCTTTCAATATCTATGACAAACTGACATCCTTGTGGTCCTCCATTACTTATTTTAACTATACTAACATAGTTTGATCTTTCTCTGATTCTTTCTCTTTATGATTCCCCAACATTCTCTTAGCCTCTTGAATTTCTTCAAAGTTTTCTTGTCTCATGTTCATCTTTTCAACTTTAGCAATCATTCTTGGACAATCCTCAACCTTATGACCAATATCTTTACAACAAATACAAATAGGACCTATACCAGGGAATTCCTTAGTGAGATTTCCCAATCTTTTGCAACTATAACACAATGTGAATCCTCTCTTTCTTTTAAACGATCCCCAACCTCTCCTATACTACGCACTAGGATCACAGTGTTGGACCTGCAATCTACAAAAATTCTTTCTAGGTTCCTACATCCACTTATTAGTCCAACAATTCTTTTTTTCCATAGGAATAACATATCTTTCTCTATTTCTATCAAATTTATTCAGATCAAATTTTTCTTCTAACTGTGCCCTAGTTTTCAAAGTAGGACAAAATATATCAAACATACCTAGATTCATACTTTTGAAGCAAAAAAAATATAATTCCACTTATCTTACCCTTACCAGAGCACAAAGCTTTAAGATCTTACCTCTTTCTTTTAGATCTAGTTTCTTTCTTAGCACAGAGCTTCACAAGTCAAGTAGAATACTGTGCACTACAACAAAAAATATACACACAAAGATTTTTTTTTCTTTTCTTTAGTTCCCAACAATCACAGTTTCAGGTCCCGACAACAGAACCATTTGTTGGAATAGGGGCAGACCTAGGGTTCAATGCTTCAACAACGCACCAAAAAAATCCTAACTACCGGCCCTTTTGGCAACACCTGTGAAGCAGATGAAGTCTCACCCAAGGTAGAGGCAGGGGGGGTTGCAGGACTCAGGTGTCTACAACCAAGATGGGACATAGATCTGTGATTACAAAAATTAGCAGAACACTTAGACAACAACATGTATTAATTACTAAGTCTCATTCACATCGCAGGTTAAACCCTTACTATAGAACAATGTAGTAACAATAAATATCAATCACTTCCAATCACTTAACACATAGAATTATCTCACATATAGCATTGACAATACCTTAAAGCACTAAGAAACAACATCATATGCATTCATCATGCACTATAACAACAACACTAAGAAAATACACAACATGAATCATAAATCACATCGCACAAAGCATATCAAGACACAGGATATACATGGTTCACCCCAGTGTGGGGCTACATCCACCAACTTCTTCTTCTTATTTATTAGTATTAAATATTCTTACATTCATTTGCTCCTATGCACAAAGCCATGGATCCAACTCTGCCGAGGACAGGAGATATGTGCACAGTGCGCTAGATCCTCCTTCCCAAAATTATGTCAAGGCACATATCCAACTCCTCAGTAGCACAGAGCCTTACTTTACACAATATTTCTGCACAAAGCAACTTACAACCTCTTTCACTAAGCCAACTATTCATGCACTAAGCCAATCAATAACTAGTAATTTCTACCTTACATTCCTTCCTATATATACTTTTACAAAAAGGCCTAAACATGGGTAAAACCATGGGTTGACATCCCATAACCCATTACATAAACCCTAGTAAAGACTTTGCTGGGTCCAAAAGCCCGTAAAATGAGTGATATCCCATGATCTCAGCTCTGCTTGGGCTCTCCATCTTCGACCAGCATGTCGAAGTCCCAAAAGTAGTCAAACATGACCAATATTTATTCAAAACTTGGTCAAGGGCCAACATGAAGACGAGCGATGAGGTTGTACAAGGGAGTTGGATCAAATTGCATAAATCAGGAAGAGAGGGACATCAATTGGTGGGGTGTCCCTCTCTTCCACATAGTGCACAAGGAGGTTGAACTCAGGGTGGAAGTGGAACGGTGGAGTATTTCTTCTTTCGTCTTCCCCCAATCGTTGCGGTGGTGCTGGAAAGTGGGGGTGAGGGAGGTGTGGTCAGAGTTAGTACTGGAATCTGCATTGGGATTCCCTCTGTTGAGGGAGGGAGGTATGGTTGAGGAACCATCGTGGGTGGGTGTAGAGACCATACTGAAATGGTGAGCACCATGTTGGGAAGGGTAATCGGTGCGGCTACCTGGAAAACTTGTACTCCTGGTGGGGGGTAGAAGAAGGGAATTTGAGTAATGTCTTGGGGGATTTCCTCCCAAACCTAGATTTGTCCCTGGGGGAGGGTGAAATCGGGGATAATTGGTGTCATAGGGTTCTCAGGGGATTCCTGAGGTAGGATTTATTCCACTAGTGGGACGTCAGGGATTGGAGAAGCCTCTTTGGGAGGAATGGTATCTCCAATTTCATTTCCATTGGAAGATATGACACACACTTATGTTGAGGGGTGAATGAGCGGTGGTTCTCCATGGTATGCCCTCATCAAGGATGGGTCTTTGAAAATTTTGGGGCCCAGATCCATGAGTGGGTATGTGTTGGAACTAGTGTGGACAAGAGGTAATATGTTATCGATGTTGGAGGAGTTGTTAGGATTGTAATGTGAAACTTGGTCGATGGTGATGATCTTCCCATTATGGGGGAACATCATCATTTGAAAAACAAAGCAGGCCACAACCTTCATAACGTACGTGTAGCTATGTCCGAACAAGATATTCTAATTGAGCGGGGCGTCGATAACCTCAATGTCAATAAGGATAGTTTTTCTCCCGAGTTCAACATGAACATTTTGAAACATCCCTTTAGGAGAAGATGGTCATCCGTCATAAGCTCTCAAAGTGATGGTAGATGTTATTAGATCAGGGGAGCTAAGTTTCTTCCATACATATTTGGTCATGATGCATGTGGATGCAACTTCATCAATGATGCATCAATGAACCGTGATGTTTTCAATCTTAATTGTTATATGAAAAGCTACCAAAGTGGGGAGACAAGGTTCCCCACAATCTAGATCAAATGTGATGAGTCTAGTATCAGTTGGGTCGACTGCCCCCAAGGAGGAAATTAAGTATTTTCATTGATTTGGATAGGTTTGGAGGACCTCCAATACTGACATGGATGTAGGAAATTTCACCAAGTCATCGACCAAACTGTAATTGTGTGTCACCCTAGCCTGAGGGTTTTTGACATTCTGTCGTAATGAGATATGAGGGATACGAATGACGGGTTCAGTGTTAGGGTGGGGAATCATCAAAGGTTGTCTGGATATAGCTGGAGCTTCTTCTGAACTAGTGGGAGTACATTCATGGGGTGCGCTATATTGATGACTGTGTGTTTGCAGAAGAATTTCTTCTTTGTTAGTTAGGAGGATATTCCGATCTACCAAATTTATAGGGTTTTGATACTATCCCATCTATGGTGGGAAAGGATGCATCTCTTGTTGGGTATTCATCACACCTTGGTGTGGAATGGGGTTTTTCAACACAAACGAGGGTGGTTTTTGCAAATACTATTGTGGGGCCTGCTGAGGGGTAGGCAACGCAGGAGGACGTGGCACAATCATGGAATCTTTCATCTATTTGAAGTTAGAAATTTGGGGGAAATGGTGAGTATAATGACCATGCTCACCGCAAAGAGCGCAAGGGAAGTTCATACGAAGGATGTTGTTGTTGTTCCTCCCTTGGAATTTGTTTTTATTGTCCCCTTGGGGGTTTTGGTTTCCCTCAATGAGTTGGTTTTGTTGGGGGTTATTTCCCCCCTGGTCCTGGGTTATTATTGTTTTGGTTTTTCCCTTTATTCTTGGAATTATTCAACTGATGGGTCAGATTTTCCGTATTCATTTGTTCAAAATTTTGAAATTGTTGAATGGGAGAGTGCTGGAAAAAGTTAACCTCAACGCGTGGTTGTCCTTATGGAGGAGCAATTGGCTGTGGAGGACCAGGAAATGCAAAATACATATTATTTTGTGGCAATGATCTATAGGGTGCATAGGAAGGCATAGAACTTTCACTAGTCCCTAGGTTATAAGCTAAGGTAGAGGGGGTACCTAAACTTGGTTGAGACGTTGTGCACATCATGGGTGCTAGCAAGGGTCCAATTATGGGTGGAGGAGGGGAAACATGGTATGGTTTTTGATAAGGAGGAGGAGGGTAATAAGGTGGCCCTCCATACATAGGTGGATATTGTGGTGTATCGTACATAGGTGTTGGTTGTATATACAAATTATGGTGTGTCGTGGTACCGATTAATCCATCCACCACATGAGACATCCCAGGTTTGTCCTCGTCAGATGGTATGAGTCTCGGTGTGTCAGGTATTATTGTGTATAAGTAACCTGATTAAGAATAAATGAGGTTGTACTATTGAGCCTTGCTGATGGATTTCTCCTCTGATTGGGGGAAGGTAGAGGCCACATCTTTGGCAAGGATAGAGACGAGTGATTTGAGAAACCAATTGAGGCGTTTCTCTTTGGTGGTTTTGACTTTGCATAAACTACGTCGTTGATGCCATTCATGAATGTGGTCAGCAATATGCATGGCTAAGGATTGTTTACACTCAGAGAGAAGTTATAGACCATTGTCATGACAAACTGGTAGTTGAAAGACGGTTAGAAATGTTTTGTCCAAGGATTCAAAATTCGTATGAGACCCTAATTTTTCATCCACATACCATTTGGATGATGGACCAATGAGTGTGTCCTGAAATAAACTTAAGAGGACGGAGTCGTCCATGATGATATTTGAGGAGAAACATAAGTGGAAGGTCATGACATGGTTGGAGAGATCTTCTCCCAACTTTCCTTCAAATTTGGGAATGTCTGAAGGTAGTTTGGTAGGCATATTGGGCCATGTGGGGTCATGCAATATAGGGTCATTCGTGAGTTTACTCAAATTAGGGATATTGAGGGATTCCAAATATGGCATGGGGGGTGGTGGTGGAGGATTAGTTATAGCCATGGTTGTACTTCTTTTTTGAGAGGAAGTTTTCCTCCTGCTTCCTTGTAAAGGAGAGCTAGTGGACAATTGGCCTTGGGAATTGGACCCAAGTAAAGTGGAACCGAGAAAAGCTGATCCAAAAATAGTAGCGCTCACAAGGGTGTTAGATGGTTGAGATGATGAGTTGGAAAGACTAGGAACTCCTCCTAGGATAGGAGGGATATTTTGCAAGCGTCTGGAATGACATGGATTCTATGGGTCTCCTATGATGTCCAACTAGCAAAGTGAATGTGTGCAAATGGTGATGAGAGAAACAAATGAACAAGAGACTTGTATAACTTGGAACTTCACAATATAGCTCACAAATGTATGTAATCAAATGAGAATCATACATAAATCAATTGAAAATAAGCATACATGTGGGTAGGTGGGTTTTGTTCATGTGGGAGAACAAATAAAACAAATGCTCATGTCCTAAAAAAAAATTTAACATCCTTCCTCTCAAATAGCACTGGACCTTTCAATAGCACTCAATAGTGGGGTCTGAAACCACCTGAAGTGGAACTAGTGAAGTATGAAACAATCAGTTATAATGAGGAGTAGAGGGTGCATATCCGAAAAGAGCTGGCAATATTTCCCAATAGCCACACAAAATCCGATCAAGGTGCAATTGCAGCCTACAATTGCCACCTGGGTAGATGTCCTAAATTTTGGCTGCTAGGTACCTCAGTCAAAGTGTTGCATTTAGATTTTCAGCCTTAGAAATGGGTCACGGGCTGGATCCCTTCCAAGAGTTGGGTGACTCAAGGGGGGACACACAGAACAACTAGACCTCAGCCCTTGACCCTTCAAGGGTATCACCATGCCTTATGGTGTTAGGAACACTTGACTTGGAGGATTTTAAATTTCCCTATTTGTCAACTTCCAATATTTGAAGATGTGAGAACTAGATAATGGGGGTTTATTTGGATGCCTATCCCCAACATCCTACCTAGACTAAAAACATTCTTTTGGCACGTCTTCTGGAGGAAAACTTAGTGAGTTTTTAGAAAAAGTTTATATGTGGTTGGTTGAGAGATTGGGGGTGTGAACCAATCTTGTTGGAATTGAGTGGGTGTGGATAATTTCTTCAATAAACAGTGGGACATTTTAGAATCCCTTTGGAGGAAACTTACTTCAACCTCCACAATTCGAGATGAAATTATGTGAGTGAGGAGTAAATTTATGTGTGAGAAAGTGAACAAAATGTGTCAAATTTTAATAAGTTAGGTGTGAATTTGCAACATGTTGAATTATCGTGGTCCTTACAAATCTTAATTACCTATCTTACTAAATGTCATTGGTACAATCTTGCAGAATTTTTAAAATCCCTAAAGAACTAGCATGTGGACATATGGGTCCTTACGAATCCGTTAAACTCCCCAATGTGGTTTATTCTAATAAAGATTTGAAAAAATATCCTAGATTGCAAACATGTGGGCATGTATGGGCCCATTACTTTGATTTTTAAACTCTCCTAGTGATGTAACCTAAGAAAGTAGCTTCAAAAACTATCCTATCTTTGCAACATGTGGGCATGTATGGGCTCTTAGAAATTTAAGATGTTTTGAAAAGAAACTAAGAGGAGCCCTAGGGGGGCTTTTTCCTCTCCTAAAGATTTTAAGGGAGATGAAATGTCCCCTTAATCACTTTTCTGATTCTCAATATTGCTCTATGGTGTGAGAGAAGAGCATACTCAATGATTAAAGTTTGATTTATGGTCCCAATGCAAGTGTTTTTATATGTGATAGGAAAGAAGCTCAACTTATCTTTTACAATAAAAACAAGACATACATGTGGCAAATCAAAGAAAAAGAGGAGAAATATGGTTCTTTTTAACCCCCTAAGTGCCTATGTTTTGACTAACCCTTCATGTGGGAAGGGAATCTAAGTGTGGTGCATTTACAAATTTCATAAAAGCAAGATTTTGAAGGCTAGGGGCCTTCAAAACATCACAAAAACTCTTACAATGTTAGAATTCTAGATAGATTTGTGGGTTACGGTTCAGATAGAGGCACAGTAGGTGCACAATGCATAGAGAACCAAAGACCATTTGGCACAATGTGTGCAGAATGCACAGAGAAACGAACTGTTGTTCGCACACAATTCTCGGAATGGGCATCTATGGGTTGGAACACCCATGCACGTTTTGATATGCNAGGGGGGGGGGGGTTAAGTGTAATTCTCCTCCTTTAGCTCCAAACTTAGCTCTTGACAAGTACGACTAGGCCGATTATGATCCCTAGAAGGCAAATGGGTCAAAAGTAAGTGCTCAAACAACCCAAATAGGGAGGAAATTGATATTTTATCCCCAGTATGGCTTCCAATCTATTGTGTCTTTTTCATCACTTGAATGAGCAAATGAAGGGCACTTACAAGTCTAGTTGGTCTTGCTAGACAAGACAGAGGTTAGTGTATGAATTAACAAATTCAAGAACACGAAATAAACAAACAACTAAGATAGAAACAACTAAAGAAATAACTAAGGAAATAAAACTAAAATGCATAAGTAACTTTGAACCAAAATCAATCAACCAAATGACCAATTATTATGCCACCAATGGATAACTATATTAATTGGAAAACACTGTATAAAAAGGAGGACTATTGGATCCCCTCTTCCTCCTTGGGAAGGCTCTTGAATCTTCTATTTGAGAGCTCTTCTTACAATGATAAAATAGAAATCAAAAGGTGAAGAAATCCAAGCCTATTCCCTCAATAGGTGAGGTGAATACCTTATTGAGATGTTTCTAGAATGATCTAATAAGAAAAGAGGTTTATTGAGGGAGTATAGAGGTAGCATAACAATACACTGATATTCTTAAATTCTTAGTGCACCCATGACCTCCTTTTATAGCATGTCTTTGAGGGAATCTCCAATTGGTTCTTAGTGTGGACAAGGAGCCCTTTAGGGAACCCTTAGGTATTTGGCCAACCCCCCATTCGGATTCAACTTGGATTTGAGGGTCAAATCAAGTTGGGAGATGGTCCGAAAGTGGGTGAGGGACCAACAAGAACCATAAATGTGTTGTTCACAGGAGTGCATAACATTTCTCATACACAATCACACATATGGCTCATTGTGCACTCTACGAGCTTCTTTGGCCCATGCACTATGCGCACGCTTCCTTTAATGTTTTAGCGCATGTCAATGTTTTGACCATTTGTATAGTATTTGCCTCTTGGAAATGCATTTTTGGTGTTGCAAGTGAACTAATAGGTGTTTGGAGATGTTGTATTCTTATAACCATTTGCATGCAATGTTGTGGATGGATTTTTAGTGATGACATGAGAGTTTATCACAATCGATCATCGAAAAATGACCCTACATTCTCTTTAAATAGATATCATGGACTAATCGGGTGCTAAGCCATAAATTAATGTAATTTTTAAGATCAAGGAGAATATGAACTGTCAAATCACTCTATGTCGAGAACATATTGTGACCGTCATATTTCCTAACTACAAATGTATACTAATGCATACTAAAGAAACACACTAAGAAACACTCTTTTACCTAATGAAACATTAGACCAAGAAGATCTTAACTAACTCCTAAGTGTCTAAATATCCTAACATAAAAGAGCAAGATTTATGAAGAAGTACTGAAAGGAAGGAATCTTGGTCAGTAAGAATCAATGAAGAATGAGTATAATAGATATCCATCTTCAATAAGACCTACCAAATTCAGGAAACAAAGAAGCTTCAATCATAATGAAAGGATCCACATAAGAGAATATCATGATCAACCAAGGTAGGAATTTAGAAGGAATACACCACAAAGAAGAGCATTCACTCTCAGGTATGTAAATTTCTTTTATGGTCATTGTTTTTATTGTACTAACTTTGCAAATAAGGTTGCATATTGCAGGGCTTATAGAATAAATGTTCAAGCAAGAAATGCATATGTGCCTCCACATAACATTGAATGTCAAAAATCCCATAACTATGGACACATGGCTCGTGATTGTAGAAGCCTGATCGATACTTCCATGCAAGATAACATTGATATCATATATAAGAAAGTATGGAAAAGAAAACAATAAGAATAGGTGAATAAAGACTAGGTCCTAAATATTGTAGGATTAGCAATAGTACAAGATGAAGAAAAATCTAAATGGAAAAAGGAAACTGTGAGATACATCAAGGTTTGGAGAAGAAATGGAAAACAAGAATAAAATGTCCCATAGATCACCGGATTTGCAGTAGAATGAGATGGAAAGGAAGAGTATGTGAATAAAGAATAGGTTCAAGAGATTGTACTTTCAGGAATTATAGTGCGAGATCAATCCACAGGTAGAAAGGAAGAAGTCAAATTTTAGAGATATGATGAGTCTACAGATGAAGATGAATATTACTCCACATCAGAGTGGGTATTTTTCTAGCCTTCCAACTTGGATATTCCCAATAAATATGTATGTTGAATAGGTGGAGTCCATGTAGTAGATACTATAGATCAGAGGACCATCTTTCGAGCAATATGAGGTGCTTACAAAGATAGATTCTGAGCAGTCAGATAGAAAAAGTACACAATAACATATTGATCGGTTGAGAAGTAGTGTTCCCACACATTTTTAGTAAATTCAAGAGAAGTCTTCAAAATAGTACAATGAAATATGGGTCAACGTTGTGGGAAGTTGTGTATCAGAGTTATGGAGAATGTGTGTCACGTGGACATAGATGGATTCATGAGATGTTTAGCAGGTACAAAAAGCATGGGTCATAGAAGATGCATAGCAGTATATTTACAATTGGAATTAGTGGAATCAATTGGTCATGAAAAGGAAAGCAGTGAAAGGAACACCAAAACATGGAAATAGAAATCGTCAACAAAAGCTATATAATTAGAAGGATATTGTTGAACAATATGGTCAAGTGAACATGACAAGTAAATGAAGAAATCAAATTTTGAATGTTTTTTATATATGTTAGTGAAATTTGATAGGAAGCACCAATGGACAATAAACAAAATTAAAATAAAAGAAAGGAAAAATATATATAGGTAGCCCTACATTGATCAATATCTTACAAAAAAATCAAGGGAAGAAAAATGATCAGAGAAATAGATCCAAACTGAAAGATTAGTAGCATGCAAATAGAGGGATACATATCAAAAGGAGGAGTTATCATTTTTCAAAGAAGGAAATAAAGAACAAAGGCATGGTAATGAAAAGAAATAATGGATGCATGATGAAAGGGGGAGAAAACCCAATGATAGATACCCTTTTGCATTGATGTCAAATAGGGAGAGTGAGAAAAAATTATGAGGATAAATGGTCACAAGGGGAGCATGAGCATTAGAGCATCAATGTTGGTGTTGCCATCAATGCCAAAGAGAGATATTATTGGATAGTTATTTGTCATTGATGTCAACCCTTATAGATTGATTTCAGCCCTTAGAGATTGATGTCAACCCTTGGAGAGGTATATATATGTTGGATAGTTGTATGATCGATATTGATGGTGATTTAGTTGGGTGCATTTGATGTAGTCTACATGTAGCCGCAGAGGCGTGGTTATGGGACCTGAAGTTGATTAAGGAATAATGACATGAAGGATAGTGAAATTATAGGTAAGACTATCATAGATTGATAATACACGTTGTTCTATTTTTGGTGATATGTAGAATGCCACGTGGTTCCACACGGTTAGGGAGATATGGCCTTGTGAAGTTGGAAGCCCAAAAGAATCGTCAAGAATCCCTAGTTGGTTACAAGTCAATCAATGAAAGGGTAAAGTGGTTGTAACAAGAAAAGTCTAAAAAACCTAAGTTTAAGGAGAGAGGTTACCCAACATTAGTATAAAAACACATCAAGGAGTCATTCACAAGTACACTCACACACTTACATTGAATATCTATCTTGTGAATGTTATGGTCTAGTATTGTGATTTTTAGGCTAGTTTGTGATGGATAATTCTGAGGTAGTGAAGTAGGAGAAGTGTGATATTTTGGCGATTGTAGAGAAGAGAGGGAAAATTTGAGTAAACCCTAATTAGGGTCATCCCTATGGGTCAGACACTAAGTGTCTTGCAATGTATCCCCATGGGTTTTCTAGAGGTCATCACACGAGGTCCTGCATGACAAAAGGTCTTTTTCATGTGAGGACAAGACATAAGTGATGAGGATGTTGGTTCCAGGTTTCTGAGGACAGTGGAAGAAGCTACAAGTTAGTGTTATAGAGTATCAAGTCAGCTACATGATTAGAGGTAAGTCTTAAGGGTTACATTCTTGGTTATGGTATGGTACATGTTGATGATATATGATAGTATGGTACATCTTGCTGATGTTATGGTACATTGATTAGAAGAAATATTGGCTATCTTGGTATTTGATTTGGTTACATGTTATGGTGAATAATTGAGGCTTGGTATATTGTGTTATGAGGTTGCATCTTGGTGATATTGAGGAGTATGATTGAGGCATGTGTATGTGATGTTTGGTATATGACTTGAGGCACATCATTGGATGAATGATACATGATGGTTGAGGTCTACTTGTTGAGATACATTGTTGGTACATTTCTTGGTTTATTGGCTTGGTACATGGTATGGTACAAGTGTTGATGTACATGGTTGATGTGCATGGTTGGCACATGGTATGGTATAGGTGTTGATGTTTGATAATCATGGTTGATGTGCATGGTTGGTACATGGTATGGTACAGGTGTTGATGATACAATTTTGGTGCATGGTTGATGCACTTGTTATGGTACATGGTTGATGGTACACATTGAGGTATAGGTTGATGCATGGTTGATGCATGATACAAGTTGGTAATTGGTTGAGACACATATCTTGAGATGGTATGTACATTCTTGGTAGAGGAATGTGTTGGTGATGCTGAGCATATGGTTTGAGATATGCTCCTGGTGATCATGGCATGAGTTGAATGCAGAGGAGAATGGATCTAGTATCATGGATGAGACAATTATTAGTTGGATATGTTGGTAAATTACATATTGGATATAGTGACAGGTTATAGGTTGATGTGACAATGACAATGAAAATGACAATGACATTTCCAGTGACAGTGTTAGTGATTTTGTTAGTGACAGTTTGTCTATACTTATATTTTAGGGCAGCAGAACGGGGCAATGAAAGGGGGTTGTAGCCTCCTTCTAGTTGGAGCCAAAGAATCGGGGAGTTGTATATTCCTTCAGGTTGGATCCTAAGAACCATGTGGTTGTATCCACCTTCCGATTGGATTTGGAGAACATAGGGGGTTGTAGCCTCCTTCTCTTTGGAGCTAGAGAATTAGGGAGTTGTAGCTTCCTTTAGGTTGGTGCTTGTAAATAGGGGGTTTTAGCCTCCTTCCAATTGCAACTGGAGAATTGGGAAGTTGGTGGTTCCTATTGTTCCTGAGATTAATTCTAAGGCTCAAAGAATAATGTCATGCATCAAAGATTTTAAATGAAGTCTTTTTGTGAGCGCTTTTTCTACCTTCAGTTTTATGAGAAATGATCTTTAAATGAAATTAATGATAAGACATTATAAAGGTCATATCTCGTTATCTAAGTTGCAATTATAATGTAAAATTATGTAGAAATGATTTACAAAAATGTTAAATCAAAGTCAGGTATCAATTAAATATAAGTATCACCTTGTTTGTAGTAGGAGAAAAGTAGAAGATACACCTTTAAAAGGAGAACAAAATGCAGTAATTTACATAGGTCACATGTCTTGTTTTACTCATGGTAATAACAGAGGAAAAGTTGTTACTGAATGAACTTCTAATATATTATGATCATAGTAGATGTAGTACTAAATTATGATCATTCAATCTTAAATAACTACAAAAATAAATTCAGAGGGATGGAACATAGAGGAAACACATAACTCAAATTGAATGAAACTTAGAATCACTGTTTGCACTTGTATTGATATTAAAAAAAGTTTTCTCTTTTACATTCGGCTAGAAGTAGCCTCAAATATATCTAAAACCTATCTAATTATACAAAAATTGTCTCAATTGAAAACCGTTGGACTTCCTACAATATCTTCCTAAAAATAGAATACAATCTGAATGAAATAACAACATGCAGATAGTGTTGAGATGTGCTCACACTTCATCTGTCCCTTCATTTGCTCGCAGATGCACTCATTTTCCTTTGTTATTTTAACTAGGTATACATGTCCATTAAGGCCACCATAATCATTGGATTACTTTCTTTTCCATATGATTTTGTTGCCATTTGTCCCTGGGATAAAGAATTGCAGTTGAAGATATGGGGGTGGTAATTGAACAGGTAGCTCAGTGTTGGCTCATTATGGGATGGATAATAGTTACGAGGAAGAGTAATTGTTCACAAATAGGATGATGTGGGTATGTGTGTCAAATAAGGAGGTGGGATGAGTGGATGTGAGAATGTAGGTGGGAGGGATAGACAGGGAAAGTGACATGTAGAGAGATGGGAAGTGTAAGTGGTGAGGTAGATGGTATCGGGAGTGTAGAGGGTGTGAAAGGATGGAGGGTGAAAGGTAGAGTGCAGTGAAGGAAGTGGGTGTTGTGTATGTTCTTTCATTTTCTCCCAGCTACACTCGCTTTTCTATGCTCAATGAATTGGGTGAAAATGTCCATCAATGGTACCATGAATTTTGAAGGCTGAATCCTCTCAGTCAATTCAAAGGTGAACATCTTCTTATGTACTAGTGGCAACTTTTCTTGGATCTTGTTCAATTCTTGGATTATGATATGATACTGTAAACTTGGATTCACCAACAACTCATTGATTTTATGTAAAACAATCTGGCTCATCTATTGGATGGCCAAGTGAATATTTTCCTTGTTCTTTCTGGAGCTTTGTTGGTTCATTTTTATTTCAATCTAACCCAATGAATCAGAGATATTATTTCCTTCAAATTCAATCAAATTTTTGTTTATTGAAGACAATTCCTATAGAAAATCCACTTTTTCATATCTGGAAATTTTCTTGCCTTCTTCCATATTTGTTTCCCAGGATTTTAGGGCCATTTCACCTTTTACTTGTTCAGAATGTGAGAGAGGTGTAAGACCAGGGATATTACCTCTCTTATTCTATATGATAACTTCCTGAAACTTAGACCTGGCTGCATAAGATTCTTTTTCCTTGACATAAATACTTTTTAGAGAAAGGTTTATTTCCTTATAACATTTATGAATAACATCTACTTGTTGATAAAGCTCCTACTGGGAAACTTCCAGGTTTTCATTGATTTATGATGATTTTGTTTTGAAGGTAGTAATATCTATTGTTGTGTTCTCTATTAGGGCCAATTTGGCTTGCAACTACTCAATCAAATTATCCCACTGAGTGATCAAACCTTTGTTGTTCTGTGAACTCTAGTAGGACATCTCAAGGTTATCCTATAAATACTTCATTTGATGCTGATAAATAGCCCTGATTTGTTCAATTTCCTAGTTCATCCTGCTTCCAACAATATGTTTTGTACTATGTGTTAATATTATGGTAGCTGTGGGAGCTATTTACCCCCACGTGTGAACCTGATGAGAATAGAAGACTCCGGGAAGTAAGAGAAACCCTAATGAGTTGGATAATAACCCTAGAATCCTTGTCAACTCAAGAAGAAAATTTATATTAGGTTATTAGCCTCCAAGAGAAGAAGTCGGCCAGAATTAATAATAATATATTGAACAAACACATACCCAGAAGGAGAAGTCGGCCCTAGCAAACTGGCAGGATTACTATAAATACAGGGCGCCAATTCTCATTTGCAGCATCTCAGAATTGCAGTTCTGCAATTTGGTGCGCACTGCAGTTGCAGTTTGGTGTGCAGGTTTGGAGGAAGAGTTGGTGCAGCTGCAACAACAACAATTTCTCAGTTTTGTCTTAAATATCTCTTGGCTAGGGTTTGGAACATTTGATCATCTTTTTGTGATGCGCTATCCTTGGGGATTGATGCACTACTCTTTGTTTGGCTATCTAGCCTAGGGTTTTCTTCCGGAGTAATTCTCAATCAAGGTTAAGGTGCTCCGAGGGAGGCTTCGGCCTATGGTTGGGTGACAAAGGTATCGTCAATGGTAAAATGAGCACACCATCTTCTATATTCTAACTGGTTATGGGCCCACACCCCTTCATTTAGCCTAAAATGATGGAAGGAAACATAGCCGCTAGACATTGAGCTCGTTGAGGAACTTCCGCTAGGGTAACTAGCAGGAGCAGTTTCCGAAAGCACTACAACTAGGGTTATTAGCAGAAGCAGTTGCAGAAACCCTAAACCTCTTGTCGAGGCACCTTAAGTGATGAGATTGACCTAATCTTTGGATAGATCAGTGCACCCTAGCCCAGTGCATCTCCTAGTACTCTCAGAAGGCCAAGACGTGAAGTTTGGATTTCTGGTCAAATCTAGGGTTTGACCAAGTCAAGCAAGCCATGATGAACTCTATGAATTATGAGAACAAGCTATATGGAGCCTCTAACTTCATAGCATGGAAGACAAGGATTGAATTCATCCTTGCTAAGAATAAAGTGTTGGACATTATGAAAGGAAAGATCATGAAGCCAGAGTTTGAAGAAGGAGAAGAGAAGGAACCGCAGAACGTTGCAGCTATGGAGAAGTTCAAAGATATTGACATCAATTCCATGAGTATCATAGAGGATTCCATAAAAGACCACTTGATACCCTACATCTCCCATCTTAACTCATCGAAGAAGATGTACGATGCCCTAACAAATCTCTTCTCAGTCATAAACGTTGGACAAGTTATGAGTCTGAAGAATGAGCTCCGTGACATGAAGATGAATGATGATGACAAAATAACATCATACTTTGTAAGGATCTCCCAGCTAAGAGATCAACTACAAGATATTGAAGAGATCACTTCAGAAAAGGAATTGGTGAACATAGTACTGAATGGTATTCCCAAGACATGGGATGCATTTTCCGCAAGCATGAACACAAGGAAGGAGTACCCGACATTTGAAGAACTTTGGGCTTGTTGTGCTCAAGAAGAATCAAGAATCAATGAAAAAGAGAAACCTCAAAAGAATCACGATGATCAAGCCTTAACAACAAGATTCAAGAACTTCAGGGATAAAAGAAAGTTAAATTCAAGAAGGAAGCCAAAACAAAGAAAAGACATTTCAGAAATACAATGCTTCAACTGTCAAAAGTACGGTCACTATAGAAATCAGTGTCCTGAGATAAAGAAAAGGAAGGAGAAACACAAAGCATCAATTTTCGAAGAAAGGGAACCTGCAAAGAAGACTAAGCAGGATGGAAGAGACTTCTTCTACTAAAAGGTAACAACACTCTTCTTATTCCTTGTACCTATCTTGTTGCATAGTCTTTGTACATATCTTGTATATCTATCTCTTGGAAGATAATGTGTTCCAAGAATAACTATACCTATGGAAGAACAATAAGATAAGAATTAATATCACTAGATATTACACATGAAAGAATGAAATATATCATGTGAAAGCTATTACAAGATAAGCCAAAATCAGAATCAATCCTGAAGAGACTTAGAAGTCAAACATCAAGAGAAATTGGAGAAAGACTTATGACGACAACTAAGATGGAAGCATGGACTCTGTTAAAACAAGAGATCCAATTATATATTACAGAAGACAATAAGGTTGCAGATGGAAGTGTGGACTTTATTATATATTATAGAAGACAATAAGGACGGAGATGGAAGCATGGACTCAGTCAGACGAAGGGAGCAGATTATATGCACTCTTACATGAAGCAAGGATTAGGAGGGAGCTAATCCTATGATCCAATGAAGATGATGAAATGTATATATCCATGGTAGCAGTCATGACAGACAATACATGTTCAACTCAACTACAAAATAAGACCTCTTCGAAGAAAAGACTTAAAGTATTCTTGGTTGTCCATCTAGATCCATGAACTGATGATGAAGGTAAGAAGTGGAATCTCTAGGGAATGGAATCTATAAGAAACTCCGTGGACCCAAGAGATAAATAATAACATGAAGATTCCAAGAAGGAAGAATCAAAACAACCAGTCATTGTATCAAGAATCACAACATTACCAGCCTAATATGAATTCACTAAAAGCAATCAAGCAGAAGAACCGAAAGTCGTGATGAAGAACAGTGTATGGAAAACCTATGAATGAAAAGCATTGCAAGATCCAGAACCAGAGGCTCTCTCAGATGGAGGGAGAAGACTATGATGATTGATTGTTCTAGTACACCAGACATATCACTGCATGAGTCATTATATCATTCACAACATCCATGAGTTGGAATTCTACATCAAATAAATGCAAAGAATGTTCTCCAGAAGAAATTGAGTAAAGAGCACATGCAGAGAAATCTCAAGACTTTGAGACATACCAGAAAGAGACTCTTGTATACAGATAAGAAGAAGACAACTTAGTGGATAACCTCCAGTGCATAGCAAAAGCATGGTGAATATTTCCTATAACATCAAGATGACTACTCAGAAGCTCAAATCTCATGATGACAGAAGAAGTACCACATGGATATGTTCCAGTTCTCCAACTATGATATACTCTATTGTTCAGATCTATGTGAAGACTTCACAGTATTGTAGACTAAAGTACAAGCATTACATTATCCATGCTGAAGTCCAGAAAGAAGAAAGTGATTATCTAATACATATCTCCGCAGATGAGAAGATAAGCATACATTTTGGTAAAGCCTCTACTCAAGATGAAAGAACTTGCATACTCAAGCTAGAGCTCATGGAAATAACTCTCTTAGGTGGAAGGGAAGACTCTCCAAACTAGAAGAAGGTATGTAAACATTTATTTTTTTGATTGAAATAACTCTCCAGTTAGGAGGGAGCATTGAAAATATTATTTATCTTTGTAATTGAAAAGTAGTCCAGATTGGATAGATGCCTTCCTGTCAGAAAGTGGATTGAGATTTCTGACAGACAATGACTTTCCATTGTAGTTAACATGGGAGGCAGAATGATTTCTGATGTATCATACACAGTGACTTCCCATTGTGGTTAACACGGGGAGTGGTCTAGGACAGTCATTCTTCTTGGCAATCACTCTGAGTAGTGGTCAAGTAGAATGATCCGCCTCACTGGGAAATCATTCTTTCAAAGTTCACAGTTGTGAGCAGTTTCAAAGAAACATCTGTTTTGGAGGTTGATGCAGGACAAACATTCCTTGAGGGTTATACATTCTCCCCAGGTTACACTTTAGTGTCAGAGGAATGGCCCAGGGTGGGGAATGGTCCGGATAGTTATTCCTTGAGGGAAGACTCTTTCTCTTCAGGTTACACTTTGTTTAGTGTCGGAGGAATGGCCCAGGGTGGGGAGTAGTCTAGGCTGAACAATCAGGGATAGTTATTCCTTGAGGGCATACTCATTCTCCTCAGGTTACACTTTGTTTAGTGTGGAAGAATGGCCCAGGCTGGGGAATAGTCCAGGACAGTCATTCCTTAGGGTAGACTCATTCCCTCCAGGTTAAACTTTGTTTAGTGTCGGAGGAATGGCCCGGGGTTAGGAATGGTCCAAACATTTCTCAAGGGTGTTATCAGTCCAAGAAAATCTTTGGGGTTGCAAGCCAAAGATGCTTGGTAACTTAAAATATGAATGGGTTTATGATTATGTTGGGATACAACGAGATAATTGACCTACTATATCATATCAAGATAGTCAAAGAATAAATAATCGGATGAGACAGTGCTTTCAAGAATCAATGATCAGATGAATAGCATAATAGTGGATGAAGAATACCATACTTACTAACCAAATCACACATGTGATGGGTCGGATAATATAGTGTAGGTATCATTATTAAATCAAGCTTATGAGTTGACCAATGAGATGATAGTCATTGGCAACTAAGACAAGCTTGACACAAAGTGAAGATTACCGTTAAATCAAGCTATGAACTGACTAATGAGATGATAGTCATATTGCAGTTAAGATAAATTGAATTAAAGAATAGAAGGAATAAGAAGTGACAATCTGATATTCATAGAGAAAGAAGATTGTGATCTGAATTACACATCTATGACAGTCTATTACAAATGCAGCATGGTATTGTATCCAACATTCAAACCTCAGTCCTATGACTGAACTTGCTCCTTTAGTTCCTCCCATATATTTAGCTTTATAGATTTACAAATAAAGTTTAGATCCTAGAAGAATGGATCATATATGCTAAAGACAAAAAGTCAAAACAATTTTACAAAAAGAGAGGAAGAGATCCTCAAAATGAGGTCAATTCCTCATTCTATGGTCTTCAAATCATGTAGAACCTTTGTGCTATGTAGATAAACCTTCCAAGGTTGTTTGATATCCTTTGATGAAGATAAATTCGAATTTTCTAAGTTTGGAAAAAATCCCAATTCATTTGCCCCCAAAATAGGTGTCAAATCAACTTGAAATCCTCCTCTAACTCCTTTGCATCAAAAGTGGATCTTAGATTTGATACTATAATTCAATATGTATCTTTGGAAAGCATTTTCAAGAGATTCGGTTGAGAAAAACTTCGATCTGGGAAAAAATACACCTTTGTTTGCCAGTCTCAGGTTTCACCAGCTAATTCGCCTTATGATATGCTAGTTAGCTGGTGAAAGCCCTGCTTTTCACCAGCGAATTGGTTGTAATTTTTCCTTTTGTGCTGGTGAAAGCTTTGTCTTGGCTGAAAAGAAACCCTTCATATTCAAAACTATTGTTTTACCAAAAACTCAGTGTTCCCTTGATTTATCTCCATAGATTTCTCATCTCTGAAAGAATTTTGTCATGAACTTCAAAGCTAACAATAATGCATCTGGATTTCCATTCTCAGGAACCTTCTGTAGTTAATGAAAGCATACTTCCACCCTCCAAATCCCACATATGAACAATACAATCCATACTACCTAATACCAATACTTTTCTACTCTATGCTCCTTTGGAGTAACCACCATATTATGTGCTGCCAGACAGAGTATAGGACTTGTGTGTCATCAAAATCTGGACCAGGGGTCAAATTTTAGCTCAAAAATCAATGTTCTTGGAATTGCCTCAAAATGAATGAGAGCGTAGCCCTCATCATCATGAACCCAAAGCAACTTGTTTCATCTCAAACGGACGTCAGGAGCGAGAGATATCGCGATCTGTTCGAATCGTCAAACAGGTAAAGAAAGGGATGTTGACTGTGCAGTCCGTACAGTCCGTATGGATGCTGACATGGAATGTCCGTACGATGATGTGGTAGAGATGAATGGCAGAGGTATGACCATTGATGTGGTAGGTGATGTGGCATTCATTTATTGGCTGACAATTGGGCAAATGTTGTTGCAACACGTGGTAGTTATTGGGCAAATGGTAAGATGCCATGTGGCCCAGTCATGGGCTGCCACGTGGCACCCCTTTATTGGCTTTTGGTTTGTTATGTAAAATTTTATTGGAGTCTGTCACCCGGACCTCCCCACCGATTAAGATTTAGCAAAGTCCATGCGACCACTATACCATGCATTGGTTCTTATTACGTATGTGGGATTTTTATTATTTAAATTCGTGCTATGTAATATTCGGTGAGGGGTCGGGCCGGGACTTAGCCCTGACCCTTGGTTCTATGCCTTTATATATGACCAAGCCCTTCATTAAAATGGCGCATGGGGTTTTAACTATATAGCCCGTGGTTTTATTATGTAACCACATGTGACCATAACCAGGAGCATGGGGGGCTTAAAACGGTTACGTTTTGTTTACTAGCCCGAGGTCATATAGTGACCCATATGCCCGTGGTCTTGGCGGTTAGGGGCTAGAGGCACCCTAACCATCCTACAGTTTGGATAGTTTTGCGGTTGGGCACATGTGCTGGGTTTAAGCATGAATTTGGAGCATGTTCTTGGTTCAAGCACACAGAGGTGCATTTTGGCGAACCAGAGCCAACAAGCTTGAAGGAAGAGGATGGCATGAGGCCTATCTTTCTCATTTTTTGGTCGATTGAGGTGTCGTAAAAGCCCAGCTAGGGTTTTTTGGACGTCTTTAATCTATTGGCACTATTATGAAGGCCATTTGAAGACTTATTTTGCAGGTTTTTCACCATTGAAGTTTCAGGAAGCTCCAGGGAGCTTGAAGCCCTCATTGATTGAGGTCATGTTTTGGTGAGTCCAAGTTTGTTTTCTATGACTAAATAGTCATTTTTGGCTAATTGTTATGCTATGAACACATTGAGATAGGATTCAAAGGCTTTTGAGAACTTTTATAGGTGTTTTTTCCACAATGAATCTCAGGGAAGCTTTAGGCCACATGTAGAAGAGGTCATGCCCGGATGATCCATGATCCGTTTGCAAAGTGTTATTAGTCATTTTTGGGGTTTTTATGTGTTCTGATCCTAATGGTCTAGTTAGAATTTCCATTGGAGTTGAGCAGCAACTTGTAAAAGAACTTTTGAAAAATTAATCCCAGAGAGCCAAGTCCATTAATGGAGGCTCAAGGAGATGTAGCCCGGAGAGGGGAGAACTCCTTTATCATCTTGTTCTTATTGTGAGTTTGATGGTTTATTTGCTGCAAGTTATGTTGTTGTGTATTTATTTAAAGTACATATTTAACTATCTTAAAGAACATTTTCTCACACATAAACATTTACAAAAAGATACATAAATTTGGTACATAAACTATCCTGCATATTTTAACACATGGAGCAAGGTCCTGTAAAGTTTATTTTAATGAAGTAGAGGGTGCTTGCATAGCATAACAAGTCAGCCTTCTATTTTCAGATCAGGTGGTATCAGAGCATAGTTTGTTTTTCTCATGTGTTTGCCATTGATAGCTTGAGATTTAGCTATTGGTTTTTGTGCAAGTTTTGTGTTGAAGTTTGATATCTTGCAAGGATGGAGGAAGCTTCAAACATTGATAGTTCTCATACATCTTCAAAATCCAAGTTATTTGACAAAGAGATGTTGAAGGAGATTCTAACCATGAGAGATTTGATGAAAGAGATGTGTGAAGATAGAAATGAGAGCATTGCCCTTGAAGAGCAGTTGATTGCCATGAAGAAGGAGAAAGACCATCTTCTTCAAAGGTTGCATGAGATGGAGATTCAACTCCATGAGGCAAAAGAAACCCTTACCAAGTACATGCATGAACATAAGGTATGCAATATTAGTTTATCTTCTAATTTCTCTCAATATGAATGTTTTGGTGTTTTTGAAAATCACACAAGAGGAATAGGGTCCAAGTTATTGTTAAAAATGGGCTATGAAGGTAGAGGTTTGGGCAAGCATGCACAAGGCATTGTTGAGCCTA
>JASDQU010737828.1:238097-280092 GCA_032191745.1 Picea mariana
CCATCCATGGGTCTTGTATCTACATTTTCATTTTCCTTCATGTCCAAATACCTTCATCAATCTTGCGGTCCAAAACCCATGACTAGGGTTGACATCAATGATAACAACCAATCTTCCAACAATCTCCCCCTTTGTCATTGATGGAAACACTCATGCTCCCCCTATCATCATGATCCCAATTTCTCTTCCCCTTTGACATCAATGGAAAAGGGTAGGGCTTCTCCCCCCTGAGTTTAATGGCAAAAGGTAACTCTCTTCTTTTGGATTGCTCCCCTTGAACATGTGCCACTCAATAATACTTCATCCTTATTTTTGGTCTTTGGGACTTTTTCTTCCTTGGAATCCTTTTCTGTGGCTTCTATCTTCTCCCTCTTATTCATGTCTAGGATGTATATGTTGTTTGGTCTTCTTGTTGCAGTTGCAACTAATCTTCTTGAGTTATTTCTCTGATTTTACATTTTCGGGAGTCAAACGTAAGAGTGTATCCTTGATCACACATTTTACTAACACTGAGTAGATTATGATTCAAGTCTTCAACCAATAGGACATTCTTTTCTTTTACATTTTTTATTCCAAGTTATAGTACACCTTCTCCAAGTATTTTGGCAGATGAGTCATCTTTGAATGCAACATTGCCACCCTTTCCCTTCAAGATGATGAATTTGTCTTGATCCCCGGTCATGTGTGAAGAACATCCAGTGCCTATGTACCATTCATCTTCTTCTTTACATTCTTCAGCCGTTAATTCTATTCAAAAATCTTCATTGTTTGGAATCTCTTTCCTTCTCCATACTGTGGTTGGCATAGAGACATCTTCATTCATATATCTTCAATCTCATGCTTTGTGTACAAAATAATTACATTTGTAGCATACAATATTTTTGTCCATCAATGGGGAAAATTAATTATAACTTTTTTTGACAAATCCACAATTATTTACATATCTTCTATTTACACCATTCATGTTTCTTGCGTATTTGTTCCTTTCATTGATTCTGCAATTAATTTCCTTATGTCCAAATTTTTTGCAAGTATAACAATGACCAAGAAAGAAATTTTGATACCTTGGAGTAAGTGGCCTTCTTTGTGATGTAGTCCATCTGGGTTCATGATCTATTCTTCTGTACTTTCGTTCATATTGATTGAATATTCTTTGATTCCTGAAAGTAGGAGGTATTCTTGGATATTCATCTCTTTTGTAATCATTCCTTCTTTCTAGTATCCTGGTCCACTTCTCATCAACTATATGTGTAGCTCTTTCTTCAACCTTCTTGTTGGTATTTGCATCTTCTTTGTGTGAAGTTTCACCCATGCATCCAAGATGTGTTAAGTCTTTTGGCACTTGATATTTTCTTAAGATCTTCCTCAATGAGACAACTTCTTGTTCAAGTTTCTCACAATCTTCTTCTTTCTTCATCATTTGGACATTCCTTACTTCTCCTATTCTTGTTTCTTCTTCGAGTAGAGTTTTCAAGGAAATGGTTTCTTCTCTTAGTTTCTCAAAGTATTCTAATTGTTTCTTCAATCTTACAACTGTATTTTCACAACTACCCAATTCACTTAGTTTTTTTTACGTGTCTTTGAGCTTGCTATTTTCAATCTCAACATGCTTCAATTTTTTAAGATTCTTATATTCTTGTTGAATAATTTTTTTTCATGATTTTCTTCTTCTTCATTGGAATTTTCTTCTTTAGTTTCATTTCTTTAAATCCTTAGATGAGGACATTGAAATTCAACATGACCTACTCCTTCACAATTAAAGCAAAATAATTGACCTCTATTTTCTTCTTTGAAATCTGAGATGTTGTAATTTTCTTCAACTTCTTCTTCTTCTTCTTCTTCTTCTTCTGCTGCTTCTTCTGTTACATAAAGGTCTTGTATATTGTCCCAAATCTCTTTTGATGATGCACATGATCCCACCTTGGATTTCACTAAATCTGTCAATCCACCCAGGATGGTATCTATTGCCAATTTCTTGTTCCTTTTTGCTTCCTTCTGAGTTGTAGTCTTTGGTTTCTTCAAAGCATTGTATCCTGAAGCAACTGAGAACCAAACATCTTCCCCAAGAGCTTTCAAGTGATTTTCCATTCTATTACTCCAGTTTTCAAAATTTCTTCCATCAAATGGTGGAATCCCATTTGGAATTTTGTCCTCCATTTCTTCTTAGGATCTTCCTTTCATTGGTTAAATTGTATTGAAGGTAACCCACTCCGTTTCCAATTGTTGATACTGAGAGGGGGGTGAATCAATCTCAAGTACAATTTAAAACCCTTTTAAACTTATAATTAAACCATTAAATTATATCCAATGAGAAATGAACAATAGTATAAGAGTTAGACCAATACACCACAATACACCATGCACAATATATGAGAAATAATCAATAGTTATTGTTCAAGGGAAGTAATGAATTCCAAAGGTAGCTATAACTTCCAAATGTAAAGGGAGGGATAAACCTCTAAGAGGAAGATACAATCCTCCAATATCAAGAGAGATTTAAATTCTCCATCCTTTCCCCTTCCTTCCACCCAAGAATATATGGGAGATCATAAAAATTTACATTAAATCATCACCATCAACCAATCATCACACAGAACCTGATAATGCTTTCTGAGACTTTTTCAATTTCTACAATTCTTCAATTATTGGAGTACTCTGATCCTATAGATAATATTACTCAATGTATTCTCTGAAACTCCTCCAAGTTTCACTCCTTGAATCCTCCCCAAAAATAAGTTATAGAGAGAATGGTAGACCTTGTTCAATTCTGGTTTATTCAGGAAACCGAACTTGTACAGAATGCCCCGCACTCAATTTTTAACATCAAATTCTGAAACTCACAAACAAGAAACTGAAGTCTGTACATTTTCCAATTAAATTTGTCCCTTGTCATTTGGATTCTCTATGAATACGTTATGACTATTTTACCTGGAACACATGTTTGATGACTAGCTTCAGGACTGGTCACAAACCCTATCTTCCATAGAGTGTATCTCCATAATTATAGAGAATCAAGAGCTGAAATTTTTACCACATGTACCTTGATATGTCTTATCAATACCATAGCAATTTCACCATATGAATAATTCTAGAATTTTTTTTTATAGAAAAATGGTAAGATGACCTCAAAATAACATACCTTCGAACACATCACCAAAAGACTTCATCTTCCCTTGAAATCCGGCCTTCTTTACTTCTGATTTCCTCTGAAATTAGACTTGTGTATCAAATGAAGGTATAATGATATTTATTTATACCATTTATTTCACTTGATTTTAACATTAGGGCCGACCTGACACTTTCTTATTTTGTAATTCTTTTCTTTAATTATCTTTAGGGCCTACATGTACTTACTTCTTCAATTCACTTTGTCATCTTCAAAAATTCATTTCTCCTCAACCATGAGGATCCACGTGATGTGCCACATACCACCGGAAATAACATGATGTATACTATCCATCCATGGGTCTTGTATCTACATGTGCATTTTCCTTCNTTTCCTCTGAAATTAGACTTGTGTATCAAATGAAGGTATAATGATATTTATTTATACCATTTATTTCACTTGATTTTAACATTAGGGCCGACCTGACACTTTCTTATTTTGTAATTCTTTTCTTTAATTATCTTTAGGGCCTACATGTACTTCCTTCTTCAATTCACTTTGTCATCTTCAAAAATTCATTTCTCCTCAACCATGAGGATCCACGTGATGTGCCACATACCACCGGAAATAACATGATGTATACTATCCATCCATGGGTCTTGTATCTACATGTGCATTTTCCTTCATGTCTAAATACATTCATCAATCTTGCGGTCCAAAACCCATGACTAGGGTTAACATCAATGATGACAAACAATCTTCCAACACATTCTTCAAAATTGTCATCTATGGATAAAATACAATTTCCTAAATCTTGATCAATGACATAGACTGGATAGTTATTAGGGTTTTGAGGGTCACTTATAGTATAATCTAGTCTAGTTTCTCTGTATAATTGAGTAATTTGTCCACCAAAAATTGTAATTGTAGCATAGGTCATGTCTAATTAAACTGATCCTCCTAGCTTGGCACCCTAAGATATAGATAGAAGCATGCCATACTTCACATGAACATAAAAAACAACCACATCCATAAGAATACTTTTCATAGGAACTTGAGCAAGATTTACAACTAAATCTTTAATCATACCCAGACACTTAACCTTTCTAGAATCAAACAAGTATAAATATTGATAAGGTCTGGTAATTTCAAGGCCCATTTTTTCCATGATAATCTTAGGCATGAAATTATGTGAAGCTCCTAAGTCTAACATGCAATTGTGAAGTAAATGATCGTGCACAGTCAGTGTAATATAGAAAGGAGAAACAAAATTCTTACTTTTTTCAATGTGTGGCCCAAACATGATTATGGGTTGCTAATCCTGTAAGTTGATAACATCAGCTTGACATTCAACATCAGAAAAATTTATTTCTTTAGTGATTTGTTTTTTATAGATTAGGTTCCTAGCAAGTTCAACTAGAGGAATTGGAATTTTAATTTTATTAAGTTCATTCCCTAAATTTAAAGTCCTAATTGGTTTTTCAGTTTCCTTGATCTGAACTTCGAATTTTGTGTTTTCTGGATTCTTAGTCTGTACTTCTTTCATTTCAACTTTCTTTATTCGGGAAACTTGAGTTTCGGTTGATGGTTTTGTAAGTGCTACCTCATTTTCTTTGTTTCATGATAAAATATTTTTTGGTGGAATATTTGTAGAATTTTTTTCTCTTGGCCTCAAATCATGTTTATGTTGAATCTCGACCATTATTGAATCAATGAGACCTCTGTATGTAGAGTCTCCCAAATTGTTGATATTTTCATCATCATTAAATAAATATTCCAAATCCAATGATGTATCATAATCTTGTTTGGTCAGGTGAGGTTCAAGATCATCATCGTTGAGGTTGTTTAGATCTTCATCTAATTCATCATAATCTTGCACCTCATCTCTCTATATGAAATTCTCAGTTTTAAAAGGAGTTTGAATCTTTTGTTACTCATTTTTTATTTTCCTTTGTTGTATATGAGGATTAGGATTTCTCCTGAATTGATTTATAACATATGGATCAGGTTTGGCTTGTTCCATTTCTATCCTAGAAATTTTGTTCGATAGATCTTTAATAACATTTTCCATATCATCCATTTTTTCCTCTGCATATTTTCCAGATCCATAGGGCCCTACATGTTCTTTAAAACTCTCGGGTTCTCTTGTTCCCATATCAAATTTAGTTTTCAACTTCCTGGATGGCATCATATTTGAGTCAATCTCTATAGAATCATCTTGCATCCCTGCTAAAGTAGTGGATATTCTTTCTCTCAAAAGTAGAGAGAAATCATAATCAAAAGCTCCTACAAAAGTGACTTTTGTAGCTGGTTGGCAAGGTTTAACTTCAGCCTGGATTTTGTGATAAAACTTATTAAATGTTTGAATGAACTCTAGGAATGATTCCAATGTCTTCTTTCTGAAGGCTCTAAATTCGTTTAAGTAATAAAGATGATCTTTTTTCTCACCCCATTTCCTTATGAAGGAAGTTTCCATATCATTATATGATGGTATAGAACCTACTGGAAGTCCTCTGAACCAAGCTCTTACCTATCCTTCAAAGGTTTGTACTAACAGTCTCGTGTAAACATCCTCATTGTTTGAAAACACGAGTATTCCAACAGAGGACGAACACCTTCAATAACCACTCACACAACCAGATAAAATATCAACACATCGATGTTTTGATGTGGTAAAACCCCTATGGAGAAGCATCCAAGGCCCCAACCAATGCAACTACTTCAAGCAATTTATTAATGCAAAAGAAAAATACTATCGAGAGATTTTACAAGAGATGTTCTCACAATCGATCATCGACAAATGACCCTCCATGCTATTTAAATAGAGATCATGGACCAATCAGGTGTTAAGACACACATCAATGGTCGTTAAGACTAAGGAGAGTATGAACCGTCATATCACTCTATGTTGGGAACATATCATAACCGTCAGATTTCCTAACTACAAATGCATACTAATGCATACTAAAGAAATACACTAAGAAACACACTTTTACCTAACGACACATTAGACCAAGTAGATCTTAAATAACTCCTAAGTGTCTAAATATCCTAACACTCATTCTCAACACCAAGAATATAAACAAATTGATCAAAAAAGACTATATGTTTTGTTGTTGTTAAATCCCCTTCTCTCGTGAATTTAGGAAGGCTTTTCATGTAATTATCATTTAAATCATGCAGGAAAGAAGGAACAACTAAGGGGGCATATCTAGAAGTGATATTGGAAAATATCCTAGGGGGTTGAGCTTGTCCACCATCCTCTACACCTCCAGCACCTCCAACATGAACCATTGAAATTCTAGGAGACGAATTTCGAGGTCTAAAAAGGAGATTATCAAAAAATTCAAAATAGTGATCTACTGATCTTTTGACTACTTCGTGATGGTGTGAATGAAGTTCAGGAAAATGATTGTGAGAAGATGAAAGATATAGATGAGGGGTAAACTGAAAACTTTAGCTTGGTTTCTCAGATTTACCATATGTATAGATAAGATAAGTAGTAGGTGAAGAATCTGAGTATAAAAACCAACCTACAGGGTTTTTGGAAACAAAAGCTTTTACTTAGAGAACAAAAATAATTGGTTGTGTAGTAATCATAGTAGGGATTGAAATAGAAAAAGTATCTATGAACGAAATAGGAATGGTTTGGTCAATCCCAAATTTTATTTCAAGAATAATTACTTATAGAGTTTCTAGTTTACCTTCAGACTTACTTGTTGATGTTTCTACAGAATGAACTTGTTTAATTTTTTCTTTAAGACTAAGCTCTTCAACGAGAATTTTACTATTAACTTGCATAACTCTAGGTTGATAGACCTTACCTGCCGATGCAGAAGTTTGTCTGAGATAGCCATTTAGTTTCAACAATTTTTCAAGATCTGAAAATGGCATAGTCTTCTTTTTATCTAGGTTTTTCCTGGTATTCTTTCGATCGAAGTCCATCTTTACCTACAATGGAGTCCCTAGGTGAAAAATGAACCTTTTCACATATTCAATATTTATTCACCATCAAAGAACAAAATCTAACTTTGTCATTCTCCCAGGGGAAAAATAATTTCACTTCTCCATCCCTGACAACAAAGCCAAAAAGATGTTGTTCCTGAGATTGATTCTAAGTCTCAAAGAATAATGTCTGGCATCAAAAATTTTAAATGAAGTGTTTTTGTGAGCGCTTTTTCTACCTTCAGTTTTCTAAGAAATGATCTTTAAATGAAATTAATGATAAGACAATACATAGGCTATATCTCATTATTTGAGTTGAAATTATAATGTCAAATGATGTACAAAACTGTTAAAACAAGTTCAAGTATCAATTACAGATAAGTCTCACCTTGTTTGCAGTAGAAGAAAAGTAGAAGATGCACCCTTAAAAGGAGATAAAAATGCAATAATTAACAAAGGTCATAGGTCTTGTTTTACTCACAGTAATAACAGAGGAAAAGTTGTTACTGAATGAACTTATGATATATTATGATCATAGTAGATGTAGTACTAGATTGTAATCATTCACTCTTTCATAAATATAGAAAAAAATTCAGAGGGATGGAAACAAAAAGGTAACACATAACTCAAATTGAACGAAACTTAGAATCTCTGTCTGCACTTGTATTGATATTCAAAAACGTTTTCTCTTTTACATTCAGAAAGAAGCATCCTTGAATAGATCTAAAACCAATATATTGATACAAAACTTGTATCAACTAAAAACCATTGGACTTCTTACAATATATGCCTAAAAATATAATACAATCTGAATGAAATAACATCATGCATATAGTGTTGAGATGTGTTGGCGCTTCATATATCCATTCATTTTCTTGCATATGCACTCATTTTCCTTTGTTCTTTAAAATGGGTACACATGTCCATTAAGGCCACCACAATCATTGGATTACTGTCTTTGTCATCTGATTCTATTCCCATCTGTCCCTGGGATAAATAATTGTAGTTGAAAATATGGGGGTGGTAATTGAATAGGTAGCTTAGCACTGGCTCGTTATGGGATGGATAATAGTTACAAGCAAGAGTAATTGTTCACGAATAGGATGATGTGGGGACAAGTGTCCAATAAGGAGGTGGGATTAGTGGATGTGAGAATGTAGGTGGGAGGTATAGACGGGGAAAGTGACATGTAGAGAGATGGGAAGTGTAAGTGGTGAGGTAGACTGTATCGGGAGCGTGGAGGATGTGACAGGCTATAGGGTGAAAGGTAGAGTGGGGTGGAGGAAGTAGGCATTGTGTATGTTCTTTCATTTTCTCCCAACTACACTCGCTTTTCTCTACTCATTGAATTGGGTGCACATGTCCATAAATGCTACCACAAATATTGAAGGCTCAATCCTCTCATTCAATTCAAAGGAAAACATCTTCTTTTGTACTAGTGGTAGTTTTTCCTGGATCTTGCTCACTTCTTGGACTGTGATCCGATACTATAAACTTGGGTTGACCAACAACTCATTGATTTTAAGTAAATCAATATGTCTCATATTTTGGATTACCAACTGAATATTTTCCTTGTTCTTTCTAGATCTTTGTTGGTTCATTTCTATTTCAATCTGTCCCAATGACTTAGAGATATTTTTTCCTTCAAATTCAATCAAATTTTTATTTATTCAAGATAATGCCTCCAGAAAAGCCTCTTTTTCATCCCTGGCAAGTTTCTAGCCTTCTTCCAGATTTGTTCCCTAGGCTTTTAGGTCCATTTCTCCTTTTACTTGTTCAGAATGTGAGAGAGGGGTAAGACCAGGGATTTTATCTGTCTGCTTCCATATGATAACTTCCTGAAACTTAGACCTGGCTTGATCCAGATTATTTTTGGAACGAAATGAGAGTGGAGATATAATAAAGAAATGCACAGAGATGTTGTAGATATTCAATAATATAACATAAATGTATCAGAGATGCAACCATAAACACAGATATATAGTAATACACGATTTCTATTAATCAAAGAAATGTACAGAGATTGTAAAAATACAGAGTGAAAGACTTGCTAGAATGGTGGCAGCTTATCTCTGAGAAGAGATGTGATGGCTACAAAGAGGCTCTGAAGGCATTTTTACAATAAGAAGGAATGCCAAAAACTCTAGACATCCAAAAACCTAACCCTAAGAGATGAAGCGCCAAAAGTCATGTGGGCCCCGTTTGGGTAAGTTGTTGCATTAACTTCCCGGGGTCGTAACTTTTGCATACGATCTCCGTTTTAGGCGTATGATAGCTCATTGGAAATATATATCCGAGAACTACAAATTTTGGGTGAGAAACATTGATCTACAATCCATTTTTCTCCCTATTTTCTCAAAAAACATTGTTGAGGGCCTCAAAATGGCCCTAGAAGTTAAAAACTGCTAAAAATAGTAAATTACCAAAATTGCCAAAAAACATGTTTTGGGCCAATTGGAGAAGGTGGGTGGCCACCGATATCCACTTGGATCATGGCTACACATGCCTCTTTTTCCTTGACATAAATACTTTTTAGAGTAAGTTTTATTGCCTGATAGCATTTCTGAATAACATGTACTTTTTGATAGAGCTCCTGCTGAGCAACTTACAACTTCTCATTGATTTCTGATGTTTGTGTTTTGAAGGTAGTAATATATATTGTTGTGTTCTCTATTAGGGACAATTTGGCTTCCAGCTGTTCAATCCAATTGTCTCACTGAGTGATCAAACCTTTGTTGTTCTATGAACTCTGGTATAGAAGCTCAAGGTTATCCTGTAACTACTTCATTTGATGTTGATAACTAGCCCTGATTTGTTCAATGTCCTGGTTCATACTGCTTCTAACAGTCTATTCTGTACTATGTATCTCATTCTGCAATTTCTCTACCAAGAGATATTTATGCTACAATTGTTCGATTAAATTTTCCACAGACCATTGATTGGAAGTGGCAAAATCCCCTAGTGAATCTACAACTTCCTTTGCAAAGTTAGGATCATCTTGGTCTTTCCCATCATACACCAATCTTTTCCTTTTGGTGACTACTCCATCCTTTTGGTGAGATTCTCTTTTTAAAATAAACTTTTTTTTCTTGCTGAAAAAGAAACTTGAGGGAGGAATCTTTTCAGGTATGATAGGAGTAATATCACCAACATGAATGAACTTTGAATTAAGATTTCCAAAACTGGTTTGTAAAGCGTTTAATGATGTGATAGGATACATGATTGTTGTGGAATATTCCAGAAATGCTATATATGGGGTGCCAGATGGAGTAGCTAGCGTTGAATGAGGAACAAATTGTCCTTGATTCATGAAAGCTTCAAACTGAGCTAATACTCGTAGATCATCCAGTCTTGATAGTGATGTTTTTATTTTCTGAAATAATTTTTTTGTATTTTTTGGGACTTCTTCAACTTTGTACTTAGTGGAGAAACTTGGTTTAGATTTTGTGGATTTAGCTTCCTATGAAGAAGGCATGGGTTTTGATTCTCCTTGAAATAGCTTTGGAAAAATGTTTTGTCTATTCTTTTGAAAGTTGAGGAAACCAACTCGTTGGTTGGGGGGTAGAGTCTAGAATCTTCTTTGAACTTCATCATAATATCTACCTCCCTTGAACATCTCATCATAAGGAGAATCCTCATGGATGTATCGCTTCATGTTAAATTGAGCCAAATGATTTTCGACTATCTTATGTGGATCGTGCTTCTTGAATTTGATGTCAACTAATTTGACAACTTCCAGGGTTGCGGCCTCAACTTTAGAATGACCAAAATATAATAATGTGAACATACCAACTTGAATGGGAAAAGTTGGTGAAACCTTTTTCTGAGCTGCTTTCAATTCCTTGTTGATACCTCCTACTAATATTTGGTATGCCACTTCTCTCCATACCAACCTGTTAGGTAAAACTTTTGGGAGGGAATGAGGAGGAACAAAACAACCAAATACTCTAATGTAGGAGAAATTCTCCTCAATGAACCAGTCTGCAAGTTTTCCTAAGTTCCCCATAATATTTTCTAAAATCCTGGGTGGTGGGTGGCCATGGATAGCTATGTGAATAGGTACCACTACGTTGTGACAGATTTCATAAAATAAATCATTGGCATTTTCTTCCCATAATTTGGAGTGGTAGAAATATATTGGCTCAGAAATGGTAAGGGTCCAACTCTAGTTCATCAGGGGGAATGGGGTCATGAAACAAATGGCATCCATAATATATGATGACATGTAAAATGGAGAAGGTTTTCCCTTTTATTTTGACAATTGATACTCAACGATCTCCTTGGCCAAATTATTATATAGCATTTTATCCCAATTGAATGTATAACCCTCAACTACTTCATTCATTATGGCTACCCACTCAAATAAGAAATGCATAGGTTTTTTTTTCCAAAAACAATGATAGACCATCAGGGTTATATATAAAATATGAGCATCTAAGGATGTTGTGGCATACATAGCATGAGTGCCAACTCTGAATTTTTCTGGATGTCCACACCAGGTATTGATTATTTCATTACCATTTCTACCATATTGAGTGCATTCTCTTCTCTCAAATTCTAGAATAAATCTTGCATTGTAAGTATATTTAGGGGTAGGGTAAATCTTATACATTACTTGTAGACTCTCCAGTCAGAAAGATCTGACGAGAGTCTGCTGGTGCTTGATGACGCTTCTGGTTTGGATGTTGACATGTTCCAAATACCAACTTATCATATCATTGTAGGGTATAATTCTGGGTTGTGTAATAATCTTATGCAGTTTTGAATGTGTTACAAATTTAAGCTTGGCTGAGAAGGACTCGTCGTCTTCTTCGGCAGAGTCGTCCAGACAATTAATAATCTCATGCTCTAAGATATCAAAAACCTGCTTCCAAGACTTAATGGCATCCATAACGCGTGGAGTTGTTTCTTATAGAACATCTGCATTTGGATTGGAATCATCACATGATGAATCAAGATTCTTTGCAGCTTTTTGTGGCGCCATAATATTCAAGGAAATAGAATTATCCTACCTATAAGAATAGAATTTTGTAAGCTCTACACTGAATAAAAAACTGCTAATTGAAAATGGTAAAATGATTTTGAAATTCTATGTTCCTTATTCAAAAAGTCTATCGATCTTTGTATAGATCTACTGACAAAGAATTTATTAAAAAATTAATGTAATTTATTACTTGGTGATTCAAAATATTTATTGAAATCATTAACCTTAATCAATCATAAATGTCATTAATACTTTGACGGTTCAGCTTTCGAAAATTTTGGATGTGATAGGATGGAAATCTCTCGAAGTTCGAAACTGTGGAGGGATTAATTAATAGTTAATCATGATTAACCTAATTTATTAAATGTTTTATTAACTTTTTAAAATAATTTTTACTTTTCATAATATTCATTACTTTGACACTTTGATACTTCGATGGTTTGTAAACTGGAGCTGTGTTAAAAATATGGAAGGGAATTCTCCCAGAGTGACGTGGAAGATATGACAACATTCTTGATGATTTGTTAAGAAAAGATAGGTGTCACGTGTCACTTGAAAACATATGAATCATTCAGCGCAAATGTAAAAAATAAGGGTCACGTGTCAACCTGAGAAAAAGATTTAAAAGACATGTGTCCCTTTGACACATCCATATGTCCTTTAGGAATTATCACGAGTGACTATCTTCGAGACTTCAGAGTTTCAAGGTTTTTGTTGTTTATATTTGCTGGAACACCCAAAGCGCGGATCTTCGAAGTGACCATTAAATATTTTCTTTTAAAACCTAGGCAGCTTCTAAACTTCGGATATCACTAGGATTGTTCGATCAAATTAAAGTAACTGATCAACGATAGATATTGTAATCACCTTATTGATAAATAATAACCATTGGATTTATTTTAAATTCAAAAGGAAACTTTCTAATTTGTTTTCTTTTTTGGGTAAATTTTTTATTTCTAAGAGGCAAAATAAAAAGCTCAAAATTATACATGTTCTAACAGTTCCTATGAATGAATTCTTGATATATATAAGAAATCATTCTGTTGTTTTCTCCCATTTGGATTTCCACGTAAATACTGGTGTAATGTGTTCTTGATGTGATTTTGTGATGATGCTTATGATTAAATTCTTATGATATATATATTTAATGCAATCATAGATGATACATTGATGAAAAATTGTTGAACATTATTGATAAAGTGGAAGAATATATATTGTTGTTAAAAGTGGTATAAAGTGCTTATACTAATTCAAACCTCCCCCTCTCAAATATTCCAATAGGTATTGACTCCAAACTCGCCATAGACCCAAAGAGAATATAGAGGGAAGCTCTTGGAAAGATAATTTTGTGATAAAAAAGGGGATGAAAATGAGGGTTTCCAGGTCAAACCAGTAGCAACAAGGATATATGAGGGTTTACAGACTTGGTGTGGTTAGCCAAATAGGTTTTTTTCTTAAGGCATGTAAAGAATCATTGCTTGTCATTACCTTTCTCCTTAGACAAAATGGTCCTTTTATGTGGTCTCTAGTTGGTTAGAGATGGTTGAGTATAGGTAAAAGGAGTTAGTGAACTAGCCAAACCCATAACTCAACATTTAATATATATATATATATATATATATATATATATATATATATCTATCTATATATATATATATATATATATATAATCATTTTCTAACATGTATGTGATTATGCCTTTAGTGTCCCACATGTACGTGAGTTCCATAATTGTAAGGGCACATACACCTTCCAAAAGGTTGTTTTTTAGAAGGTTTAAAGGAGGTATGGGGAATAATAGTATGTAAATAGGATAGGGATTAGGCCAAGAATCTTGTCAATGCTTCTAAGGTGTAAATTAACGCTAAAACAAATGCCCCATACTATGTGAGGTTAGAAGAGTAACTGATGGCCGTAATACATTATAAATATTCAAAGAGCAGTGTGCTAGGGTGAAGGTCCCTAGAATCCAATATAAGGATAGAAACCAAACACAAAAACAAGTTAGAATACTCAATCCCCGAGGCGGGCATACCCATGCTAACGTGTGATGAAAAGTATGGGAACTAATCGAGTACACTAGGGATCCATGTAAAATGTGTATATAGAAATAAAATGATCATGGATACAAAAGAGATACATAGTGGATCATGTTAGCACCAGAAGTCACCCCTGGATTGCGGCAGAGGTAAGTCTGATACCCATCAGTATTTTATGTCACATGTTGGTTATAAAAGGGTCGAATGGGTGCAATCTCAAGAAAATATCGTCTTAACTCAGAAAAATGGATTGATATGCATAAGAAGGTGAGTTATGGTTTAACTTTAGTCAGTGGGTTGTAGTAAGGGAGAGTAGGAGGAATACTTTGGCGAGGAAAAAATATAGATCTGCCGAGAACATTAGGTCTTTCAGTAGGCCAAGGAGGAACAATTTAAATGCAAGAACTTCTCAAATTCAAATCTCAAAGAACTGAAAGGAATTATAACAACACTATAATCAAATTTTCATCATAATGCAGTCACAATAATTCAAGTGAATCAGTGAATCATGAACTCGTTCAGCATTAGAGGGAAATAAGAGGGAGTAAGAAAATTGGTTGTCATTAAAAAATAAGTCTCAAATGCATATAGATAACCAGATAACCAGAGAGCTCATTAAAACTTCACAATTCAAGATATTTTCTCTACCATCAACACTAACAAAATGCCAAAAGTTCTTACATATAATCGAAACTAGCTCCGACTGTTGAAGATGTGATCATGTCACGTTTTTAAGGATTTGCATTGAAAAAATTCTCTGTCAGGCTATGCATGCAGACATTGGTCAGACTGCCCATGAAACCTTATGTTAGATGGAACTAACAATCCGCTTCTATAATTTGTCCCCTACTGGCCTTCTATTTAAGGAAGGAGACGATGTCCCACCGACCTTCCCTATTTACATTAACTACTACATTAGGACCTGAGAGGGCCAATTCAACTTTGCATTTGTAGGGTGTGGCAGCCTATTCTTCATTGTTTTATATTTTTCAGATTGCATGTGGGGGAGTTATGTGGGCAGACATGGACGAGGATATGGCGGGAACGATTGGTGCGATCTATGTGGAAATGAGATGAGAGACGTCCATGTGGACAAACTTGAAAGAGGAAAAGTGATTAAGAAATCGAAAATGACAGGATGTTGGTGTTGAGCTATGCAGGCATGATAATGGAGTGGCACATGAATGTGATGTTGAGACCAAGGAGAGACTGCAGGGGTAGGTGCAGTAGGGATAATCTGCCCAGGTGGAGGTGAGAGGGAGTACGAGGGGAGGACACCTTGTGGGAGATGGTTGGCGAAATTTAAATGGGATATGGCATAGAGGTGACTAGATTCCAGGTGTGCGGTAATGGGAGGCGGAAGGGGAGTGGAAGATGTGACAGGCAGAGGTGAGAGACAAAGTGGGAAACTAATGTCAGCGGGAGGCGAGAGCGCTATGAGAGGGTGGTAAGCAGTCTACTCAGAGGGGGTAGACAGTGGTAAGAGGTTTTAGGTGGGGGGTGCGGGGGGGTGGTTGAGTTAAGGAGAGGGCGACAAATTAGTGGGGGTCCCACACTCCAAAACCACCAACTCGGACCCCCCCCCCACGTTAAAGGTAGAACATCGGGGGGGTCTGATATGGACCCTGTGTCGTAGATCTGGGTGCGTGGATCTTAGCTGCCTAGATCTACGCATTTCTTAGCACGATGCGCCCATGCCCTAAAACTTAGGAGAAGCAGGATTTTGTGGGTTTTAGTCTATGTTTTTCCTTTTTTGCCAAAGGGGTCAATTTCTTAGAAAAACACCCTCCCCTACAAATTAATGTGATAACATTAGGCTCCATGAGGGATGACTTACTCCCTGCAATATGTTAAGAACTCTTCTGCAGTTTCAGGGCCTTGTTGTTGGGATATGGAGTCAATTATAAACCTTAAACAAAGGAAAAAACAATATTTACAAAGACCTAGGAGCCACTTATGGTTCAAATAAAGAACTTCTTCATAAAATGCCCATTTACAGGGCCACCAAAAAATTCATCACCCTCCAAATTTTGCAACCTATAGGTATTATTTGAAATTATCTCAGAAACTTTGAAGGGCCCAATCTACAGGGCTTCAAATTTACCATGCTTTCCCTTTTCTTATCTGGGTGCATCCCATTTAAGTAGTAGATCTCCCAGCTATAAATATTATTTTTTGCTCTTCCTATCAAAGGCCCGCTTTTTGTTGACGTGCATGTGCCTTTCCCATCACTTGCTCTCTACCCTATTGGACTTCTACCATTTGATGAATTCTTCAAATCATATCATTAGGCTCTCCTTGATAATCCTGAAAGAATCTTTCCGCAGAAAACACAAGTTGAGAAGGAAATATGGCCTAACCTCCATACACAATATGAAAAGGAGAGGTGCCTACAAAACTCTTTGTTGTCACTCTATCATTTTAAAGAGAAAATTTGAGCTTTGAGTCCCATGCTTTTTGGTTATCTTCTAACAATATTTTAATGATTTTAATGAGGCTTTTGTTAGAATATTCTGCTAGTCCATTTCCCTGGGGGTAGTATGGGGTGGAATGAATCAATTTGAAACTGAACCGCTCATAGAACTGGATCAATGGTTTAGCCTTGAAGGATGCAGTGTTGTCAGTGATGATTATGTTTGGACAACCAAACCTTGTTATAATATCTTCAAGAAAACCAATGACTCCTTTGTGAGAAGTGATCCTAGTGGGGATAGCTTCTATCCACTCATTGAAATAATCTGTTGCAATTAAAATTCACCTGTGTTGACCACTTGAAGCAGGATGAATCTCCCCAATGAAGTCTAGGCCCCACTGCTAAAAGGGTCCTAAATCTACCACATGCCTCAATGGTAGAGACTTGAGTTGTTTCTTTCCTAAGAATTTCTGACATTTGATACAAGCTCTGACTTTTGCACAGACATCGGTGAACAAGGTAGGCCAGTGGTACCTAGCCCTGAGTATTTTGTAGGCTGTGGTTTTCTAGAAATGATTCCCCCCACATAGGCTGTCATGGAACTCAAATATAATATTTTGGGCCTCCCGTGGGTACAAGCATCTTAAGAGCACTCTTAGGGGATCCTTCCAATACARAACCTGGTCAATAAGGAAATATCTAATTTCTTTGAGCTTTAAATCTCTTACTTTTCTCCTTCCCATACTTGCAGAAAAAATATAATGTCTTAGTACCAGGTACATTCTGCCAATGGAGGGTTATCCTRTGAATTCTTATTGGACAACTCAACTTGTTGATTTTATGAGCGAGTGTCACTGAAGTTAACCCCCAAAGACTTACAATTAGATTCATCCAAAAATTGGGCTAAACCTTGACCTTTAACTAGCTTGGTGGGTTTTATTTCTAGATCAAACTCAAGGATTTTGGCAATCCATTTGCTCCTTCTCTTGTCTATGTCAGGATGAATGAGAATATCTTTCACAGAACCTGAAGGAACATAGGCGATGATATTTGAATGCAAAACATAGAATCTAAAATCCTTGAGAGATTTCACCAAGGCATAGGCCTGCTTCTCCATGATGTCATATCTAATCTTTGCATATCTCAGTGCTCTGCTGAAAAAGGAAATAGGCTGCTCCAAACCTTCATGATTCTTCTACAGTAAAACAACTGCCACTATATTGAATGAAGCAGAGGAAAAAATCAGAAATCCTTGGAATAATCAGGGCTGATTAGCATAGGTACTTCATTCAATGTCTTGTTGATTTGGTTGGAGGATTATCTAGGCTCAACATTCCATTTTACTTTGTTTCCCTTCCTGAGCATGCATGTGATATGCTTCACCAATTCGGAAAAATTGGAAACAAACCTTCTCAGAAAATTAACACTCCCCAAGAAAGACTGGACCTATTTCTTGGATCTTGGGAGTGACAAGGTTTGGATTTCTTCCACCCTACTAGGATCAATTCTTACCCCCTCACCAAATACTATATGCTCGAATAATTTTCCCTCCTTCATGGAAAACAACGATTTCTTGGGATTTAAGGAGAGACCAAACCTTTTACATTTCAGGAAGAATTTTCTTAGATGATAGCAATGTTCTCATCATATATGGAAAAGACTATTATGTCACCCAGATAGATGACCACAAATTTATCCTTTTCTCCACTGAAGGTGATGTGCATGGTTCATTGGAAGCTTTCTACTGCATTCATCAACCTAAAGGGCATTTTGGCATACATGAATGTGCCCCAAGGAGTGGTGAAGGATTTCTTTTCTCTGTCTTCGGGCAAGACAAATATCTGATTGTAGACAAAAAAACCATCAATTGTAGAAATCATGGATGCTCCTGTCACCCTCTGCAATATGTGTTCCATTTATCCACTTTTATTTCTTACTAGGACCAGGTTTACCACCCACTCAAAATATCTCAATGGGACAATGATTTGGGCATCCAATAGCCTTTTTACCTCCTTCTCCATAATAGGCAGTATCATAGGATTTCTCTGTCTTAATTTATTCTTGAATGGTTTGGCTTTTTCCCTCAATGGGATCTTATGCTCAATAACACTGGTGTCATAGGTTCTGAGGTCTTCATAGGTCCAGGAAAACACATTAGCTAATTCCTTTAATAATTTAACATACTCGATCCTCTGCGCTCTTGACAACTCGCTTGACAATCTAACAAACTTTGTATCCCCCTCTGTACCAATGTTGCACTCAGCTACATCAACATCCTCAGTTGGGACTTTAATATTTACTACCACATCATTCCCATTGAACAATATTTCCAAAGGAACTAGTCCCTTTGGAATGTGATTACTAGGAAGTTGAACAATATGGTGATTAGCAATTTTATTCAAAAATAGTTCGGGGGGAGGGTCACCCTCGAAATCACAATCTTGATCAATGTGTAATGCAATGAATTCATAAACTGACTCGATAAATCTTATGATTTCAATATCATCCTCGAACACCTTCCAATGCTTGATATTATCAGGTACGGAATGCCTATATTTAATCTCAACATCATACCTAAAATTCGGTGGTAGTGGGATCCTGAACTAGCTTGCTGAGACAACCAGAGAATCGGCCATGACATTTTCTTCTTTGGGAACAAATGAAATTTTTGAAGGCTAAGAAAAATTTGTCAATCAAGTCCCACACTTCATTTCTATAAATTTTGAGCCGAGGTTGCTTGTCTTGATAATCCTTTTTAATCTACTGGACAATCAACTCGACATCCCCGAACATGGCTATCTCTTCGATTCCCATGTCCTTTGCATCCTTCAAACCTAAAACAAGAGATTTATATTCTTCCACATTATTGGTAGTTTCAAACTCTAATTTGTATGAAAGGGATATGGTTTCATAACAAGGTGACACAAAAACCACTCTAGTACCAACACCTTCCCTAGGAGATGCTCCATCGAAAAACATTTTACACATAGAGGTAATTGGAGGAGAATCTTCATTGAGAGTACTGCAATTTCTTATCTCAAGAGGGGGTTCTGGGGTGTCGGTGAGCTTCAATAAGATGGATCCTAAATCAGTATCCAGGGAAAATACAGGATGATTGGTGGGGTCTTCTTCATCACTGATAATGTAGGCCAACTGAGCTTCTTTGTATAGTCTCCTATGATCCCCTCCGAACACTGGAATGGTAGCATATGTGAGCTCCATTTGTAATGTTCCCCTAAGATTTTTAATCCAAGACCTTGACAATAGCATGCCAAACTTGGGAGGAACATCAGCTACCATGATATCCATGGCTAAAATTTTCATGGGAAGCTAAAACAAGGTCACCACTAGATCTTGGATGACCCCAAGGAATTGCACGCTCCTCGAATCAAATGAATATAAATCATGATAAGCTTTAGTGATCTCTAATCAGAGTTCTTCCATAACAGTTTTTGGAATGAGATTATGGGATGCCTCTGAGTCCATTAGAAATTTATGCAACACCTTATCATGTAAGTTCAACAATGTGTAGAATGGAGGGGATGAATCATCTCTATCTTATACCATAGGACCTAATATGATTGTAGGCTTTTCATGTTGGATATTCACTAAGTCTATGGAATGGCAGGGTGGCTCGAGCTGCAATAGCTTAGAAAGGGACCTTTTGAAGTCTTCATGTTTGACTAGATATGAAAGGGGGACAGGGATTCTAATTTTCTAAATTTCATGCTCAAAGTTAAAGGAGGAAGGGGGCTTTAGAATTTCTCCCACCTTTGGGAGAGGGTCTTTGGCTATTGGTGGGGAATTATTATCTTTCTTTTCTTTACTGGTGTTTGTTGTGTCTTTAGCAGGCTTCTCTGCTCTGGGAGATGGATTAGGGATTTTAGACTTCCCTTCTTTCTTCTTAGAACAAAGGTTGTATTTAATTGGGCTATTATTGGCCTTTTCCCCCTTACTCAACCCATTTATCTGACAGTTCATGCAGGATTTCTCATATGCAGATTGAATTAAATGAGGAAATGGGTAGGTGTCTCCAACACAATGGATTTCATGATCAAGCTCAAGCTCTTCTTCCTCCCTCTCCCCCTCAGCAACAGGGTTGTTTTATAGAGGGGTTTGAATTTTCTGATCATTTCAATCTCTGTCCCTTTATTGTCTTGGCGTGATCTAAGGAGCATTGTTATTTGGCCTTCTAAAGTTTTCTTTTTTATCAAAATTTTGGGGATTTTTGTGTGTCTTCTTCCCCTCTAATTCCAACCTTTCCATCCTAGCTGAAAGTGATTTTAGTAACTTGGTTACTTCATCCATTTGAGGGGGGGGGGGTGCGGGCAGAGGAATTTGAGTTTGAGGTTTCAGATCTTCCCCTTCTTATGTCTCTAGCAGTCTTATTCCTAATTCGGTCAACTGTCAATATGCTAGAATCTACTTCTAGGGCTACATCTTACATGTGAGCCAAGGAAGTATCTCTTCTCTCTATTAACATGAGGCATAAGTCATGGTCAAAAGAACCAGCATAGGTAATTTTGGTAGAGGCCTTTGTAGGCTTTATCTTAGAAAGGATTTTATTGTACATCTTGTTGAATATTTTGGAGAAGTTAGAGACAAAATCTCCCTCTTTTATCCTTAGGGATCCAAAATCAGTGATATAATACACGAAGTCCTTTTTATCCCCCCATTTTCTCAATAAAACATCATCAAGATCCTCAACCCCAGCGATGGATCCAGGAGCCAAGGATATGAACCAATTTTTGGCTTCTCCATCAAGACTATGGACAAAAATCCTCATCCATACGTCTTCATCTACTACGACATAGTTATCAACATAACTATAGAAGGCTACTAGGTGCTCTTCTGCAGTAATATATCCCTCCCCATTGAACTTACGCAATTTCTTAAGATAGCCACCGGCTAGAAGGGCATTGAGAGGTTGAGGTAAAATGAGAGGGGCATATCTGGTAGCTACTATAGCATCCATTCTATTTCTGGGAGGGTTAGCTCCTACCATAGGAATGATAGGTGGAGGAGAATTAGGAGAAGATGGGGATCGAGCAGGGGATACTAGAAGTAATCTTCTATGAGGGAAAGGAAACAATAGAGGATTTGAAGGAAAATCTATAGGACTTGAGGGAACAAAGGTTTCCCTTTTTGTAGTAACAGAAACAATAATAGGAGGGGTGGTAAATCCCAGTGTAGGAAAATATTATGAGGTGTTGGGCCTAAACCATGGTACAAATTYAGGGGAGAGAGGAGTGACAAGTATTTCTCCCTCCAATCCCAGAACAGGAGGGGAAAACTCAACAGGAACACTCCCAAAATTTAAGTTCAAGAAACTCCAGTGAAAGGTATAACAATAGAATGAGATGCARAAATTGGAGTTCCTATATGAGGATAATGAGAATAATCAAAAATACCTAGTTCATCAATAGAAGTGCCTTCTCGAAGGTCCTTTCCTTTTCTGATAATTTTCTTTGGATCTACTTCCAATGGTTCTAAAGGCAGTTGTGGAGTATAACTCACGTGTCTACCCCTGGAAGCCAAAAATGAAACAGTGGATTCGCCAATAGATCCACATCAATGGAGTCACGGCAGTCTATTCACCAGGTGCATATTTACAATATTTGATGTACTGAGTTCTGATGCACCTTCAGAACCAGTAAGCTTTGTCGTTCAATCCCAGGGAAAATATTCAATTTCATCCCCAACAATGGCACCAGAAATGTTAGCACCATAAATCACCCCTGAATTGTGGCAGAGGTAAGCCTAATACCCATCAATATTTTATGTCACAGGTTGGTTATAAAAGGGTCGAATGGGCACACTCTCAAGAAAATATCGTCTTAAATCATAAAAATGGACTGATATGCATAAGATGGTGAGGTCTGTTTTAACTTCAGTCAGTGGGTTGTAGTAAGAGAGAGTAGGAGGAAGACTTCGGTGAGGAAAAATTATAGGTCTATCGAGAACATCAGATCTTTCAACAGGCCAAGGATGAACAATTTAAATGCAAGAAATTCTCAAATTCAAATCTCAAAGAACTGAAAGGAATTATAACATCACTATAATCAAACTTTCATAATAATGCAGTCACAATCATTCAAGTGAATCAGTCAATCATGAACTCTTTCAACATCAGAGGGAAACAAGAGGGAGTAAGAAAGTTGTCTTTCATTAAAAAAAAAGTCTCAAATGAATATACATAACTAGATAACTAGGGAGCTCATTAAAACTTCACAATTTAGGAGCTTTTCTCTACCATCGACACTAACAAAATGGAAAAAAATGTCTACATATACTCAAAACTAGCTCCAACTGCTAAGATGAAATCATGTCACACATTTAAGGTTTTTTATTGAAAACCTTCGTTGTTAGGCTGTGCATGTAGATGTTGGTCAGACTACCCATGCAGTATTCTATCAGACACGATCTCTGTCAGACAGAACTGACAGTCTTCTTCTGCAATTTGTCCCCTACTGTCCTTCTATTTAAGGAAGGAGAAGATGTCTCACCCACCTTCCCTATTTAAATTAATTATTGCATCAGGACCTGAGAGGCATGAGTCAACTCTACATTTGTAGGGCATGGCAACCTATTATTCATTGTTTGAGCTTTGCCAGATTGCCTACGGGGGAGTTATGCGGGTGGACATGGACGAGGATCTGGTGGGGACGATTGGTGCGATCGACATGGAAATGAGATGAGAGCTGGCCATGTGTACAGATGTGGTAGAGGAAAGGTGATTGGGAAATCGTAAACGACAGGATGCTAGCACTAAGTTGTACAGGAATTTTAGTGAAGTGGCATGAGAATGTGAAGTGGAGACCGAGGAGAGACTCCGGAGGTAGGTGCAGTAGGGAAAATCTGTCAAGGTGAAGGTGAGAGGGAGTATAACCGGAGGACAACTAGCAGGATATGGTTGTAAAAAGTGAAATGGGATATGACATAGAGGTGAGTGGATGCCAGGTGTGCGGTAATGGGAGGCAGAAGGGGAATGGTAGATGTGACAGGCAGAGGTGAGAGACAGAGTGGGAGACAGATGTTAGCAGGAGGCGAGAGCGGTATGAGAGGGTGGTAAGAGGTCTACTTGGAGGGGGTAGGTAGTGGTAAGAGGTTTTAGGTGGGGGGTTCCAAGTTAAGGAGAGGGCGACATGTTAGTGGGGGTCTCGCACTCCAAAACCACAAACTCGAACCCCCCTCATTAAAGGTAGAACATTAGGGGGGGGGTTGATATGGATCCTGCGCCGTAGATTTGGGTACATGGATCTCAGCCACCTAAATCTATGCTCTTCTTATCATGATGTGCCCAGGCCCCAAAACTTAGGATAAGTGGGAGTTTGTGGGTTTTTAGCCCATTTCTTTCCTTTTTTTGCCAAAGGGGTCAATTTCTTAGGAAAACAGCCCCCCTACAAATTAATGTGATAATAGATCCATGTCAATCAAATATCATAGACATGAAAAAGATACATAATGGATATATGTCTCATAATTAGTGTAGGAAATATGGAGGAAAGAGATGGAAATTGATCCTTCACGAGTATCGATGCGAGAAGTGGTATTGTCCAATTGCAACTTAGGAAAAACCATAAAAAGAGGGTGATGATATTATGTTCCTGAGGTATTCAAATCATCTATCATTCTATGAGTCTACACTGTGTGAATAGATGTGTTTAAGTTGAAAAAAGTGATATATCGTTTGATTATTGGTCGTTTATGTATACCGTTAAGAAACGTGAGACAACCCACCAATAATGATAATGGATGTCAAGGTACTTAGTACAATATAAAAAGTGTGAATAGAGGTTTTGATGTCAAACACCTTGTAGAATCTATCCATCCGGGGACATTGATGTATTCCCATTGTCAATAGCGAGGGAAGCTACCATTGATGACTACAAGCTCCAAGGTTCTAATAATGACTCTAGATCCCTATCCCAAAGATATATGTGTTGAAGATGATAGGAATAGATACGTTGGGAAGGATTTAAGGCATCCCCCATAAACCAACATGAGGAGTAGCATAAAAACAAATATTTGGAAGGACTTAGATGGAACATTGAAAGGATCACCACGAAGTATGTCTCTCACATGCACCAAATGTAAATAGCGAACGAAAGAGACCCTATGAATAGCATACAATAATGAATATTGACAACAAATGAGAGGAAACTATGAATGGCGACAAATGCAATCCAATGTAATACATGAATCCCAATGTGTGAATAATGTTCTTGTCGTTGAACACAAGAGAAACCACTCAGTCAATGACCAATGATGAAATATTATTTTTCGAGTACAAGGTCACCTATCAATGATGTAAATAGGCCCAGGGTGCAACTCTATGTCAAACTCTCAAATAAATTTTTCATAGTCGATAAGAGATTAACCCATCGATAGGAAGTCAATGGGGACCTTCCATACCATCACGACTATAGGACAAAGGTGCTCTTTGTTAGAAAAAAGGATCATGGAGCAATAAAATAAAACAAATGTGGAAATAAAACAAAAAATATACACAATACAATAGAGACACAGATATACATGGTTCACCCAGTGTGGGATACGTCCACCAGAGAAATTGTCAGGTCTTTCCTTTTTATATCCAGCAAAATGAAGGGATACAACCTAAAACACACCCGCTGTAACTTCCTCTTCATTCTTTCACAGTCTACTCTCTCAGAATACAATATTTGCAATGATACACAACCACAATACAATTCCCTCATAAAAGAGGGTTTCCTTCTAGGGAAAAAAACCCTAACATAACTTCTACCTTCATATAGTCAGGCTCCACAAGCAACACTCTTGATTCTTATATGTACTTGACATAGGGGAAGGCTGACTTGCAAAGTTATATATTTTGTAGAATGGACGACACAGGATAAAACTTCCTTTGAACAAGAAAATGACACAATATGTGACTTAGGAAGCATGAACTGAAAATGAAGATTGAAATACGTTTGTGATGCAAGATGCAACAACAAACTCTCCATAGTGACTCGAAGAATAACCAGTTAGAGGAGTAAAACTCTATGCAACTGGTTCAGTTTTCGAAAGTCATACTAACCCAAATTGTTGAGACTAGACTAAAAAATTTGCGATTTGTTCAAATGTGACTCAACTGTTTCAAATAATGGTGAAGAAGAATCATTCCAGTGCTCTTCTTTTGTTATTTGATTTTTTTGTCTTTTTCATATTGGAAATCCTAAAAAGGAATAAAAGAATGCTAAAATACACGAAGGAAACAACTATCGTGGGAAACAAAACTAGTTCCAAGCACAATTAAAATACCTATTCTTAATGCAAGGAAGCATGTGCAGGATATGGACACTTGAGGGAATTTTTCCTCCTCGGGTACAGGTTTCAAATTGCAAGGAAAAATATGAAAGGATAGAAACTGATAAGAAAGCATAAGGAAGTGGCTAAGAAAGAATAAGATGAAGTCCACTTTAGGCTCAAAATTACAAGCAGCGAAAAGAAATGCAATATTACAAGTTAACACATAAATATGGGACCCCTGCGGGTACATAACTATGATAATATTGACAAGAATATGAGGTTTCAATGTAATGTCATGATGAGACTAACAAGACTCCCAAGCCTAGAAGATACTGTATCATGGGCACCAAAAGGAAAGGAAGGTTCTAACTAGGGAACCCATGAATAGTAGGCTCTATCACATGAATAAAAACACTTCTAAACAAAAAAGAAGGTTCCATGTCACAAATCGGTGGAGTCGATCCTAAGGAAAAATGATCAAGGAAACAGATAATGAAAAAATGCATGAAGGGGAAAATATAAACTATATGTCGATTTTGAGATATTTACTTATCGAAATGGATGGACACAATAAATAGGTACCAAAGAAAAAAAATTGAAAGTCATGTATATAATACCAATAACACTCACCCATAAGTTAATAAACCCAATATAGAAACCTATGATAATAACATTTTCTATGGAATACAAAACTTGGAAACACGAAACCCTAAAATTACAATATGTACAAAGCATTGCTTAGCCTTGTAGCTTATGCATAGTACTTCTCCAAGTAGAGAACATAAATAGGCTCAGGCCAAGGGATTCTTTGGTAAACAAACCATAAATATTCTAGTCCAGGAAGAGTTCAAAAATACATAATCATAGCTTCAAGGACAACCTCATCAAAAGATAATTCAACATCCAAGAAATTGGGACTTGAAGATTCACCAATACTAGAGCTTGAGGTCTAAAAAATAATAAGATCATACTCAAGTAGAAACACCACATTAATCAGGCCAAAAGGGGAAATTGAAGTCTCACATACCCCCATTGGATACATCATATGATCAATTGTCAAGACCTTGTCTTGAGAAGGAAAACATGACTGTAAGAAATTGAACATAGAGGATAATACGCCACATAATTCACTGTTATTGGACTAATCGGTAGGTGCAGACACTAACAGATCTCCCTAGATCCACCTGGATCTAGAACAAAACAGGACATGACATGACTCTTTCCCTAAGTTTTGACCATTGAATTAGCTACTACGAAGGAACAAGTAACATACCTGTATATCGCTTCCTAGGGTCTCTGTTGCTCCCGCTTCGCTCCGGTGCTCTCATGAGGTCAAGACCAAGACAAAAAAAACCAACCAAAGTGAAGATAGCACAATATATTCAACTGTCAACTTATGTGTATGATCAAGGAATTACACAATAAAGTGAGAATAACTTTATGGGAAAGGGACATGCCACTGTATCATATTAATTGAAAGTAAAGATTACAACATAATCGCCTTGATGTCGCAAGCTTCCTTTCGATGGATCTTGGCTCCAACACACACACTTTCTCAATCCTTGCATGAAGAAGATCAAATCCTCTTGATAGACTTGCTAGAGTCTCCAAGCTACTGTTCAAGCTAAGTCCTTCACACAATTCTTTCACCAAATCGCCAATGAATCTTGCTTAACCTTTTCCATGAGAGTTCCCTCAATATATAAGAGAGAATTAGATAGTTACTTGGATAAGAATGATCCCACAATATCAGGGAATCCAGTACAAGGATAACCATTCAAATGCCAACCCATTCTTCTAGAAGTTTCCCTTCTAGAAACATCGAGAATTCATCTTTTTTGATGCTTTAGGATGAGTTCGCACCCTAGCTATTCAACACAGTGTGAGAAGTTTGCACCTTGTCTTAAGGCAGCCTGTGAGAATGGGTCATTCTCGCACCCTAATATATTAGCAGCCTATGAACCTTCTTCAAAAAGGAGTTTTCTGGGAAGAGATGAAAGTAACTTTTCTCAGGAGAAAGTTCTTATGAAGAACCTGAGTACACGATCATCAATACATCATCATGACGACCAAAATCATGGGTAACAGAATGGCCTCCAAAGTATGAGGTTGGAATCAGTGACAGCTGAAAGACTTTGTAAGCTGCATGTGTGTGTCAGAAACCAGGAGCACATCGAATCAGAAACCTGCAAACACCCAAGCATCTATAGAATATCATATATATCAATTCTGAGGTAGGCATTCCCATACTCAGATCACAAACTGATGACATTGTAGACATGGGTCATGGCCACCAATCATACACTGTGGATCCATGCCATCAAAATATAGCATAGCCACCAGGAATACACCGTGGATCTATGATAGAAATTTCAAATTAAGACGACATAGCCATGAGACATACACAGTGGATATATGTGTTGCAAATTATACATACTCCATCGCAACCTGGACAAAGAGATGATATGCAGGGTCTTCAATCTCGTCACTCAAAGTACGAATCTAACCATGTGATTACATGTGTTGAAGTCGAACACAGTAGAAACCACTTGATTACTAGTCACTGATGAAACCGTTAACAAGTGCGAGGGAAATCACCATTGATGTCAATGACTCCCAAGGTACTCTAGTACAATCCATTGAGTGTGAATGAGTGAGTTGAAGTCAAACAGCTTATGGAATCTTTTGATCAGGGGTCAATGATGTAAACCCACTGTCCAAATTGAGGAAACCTGCCATTGAGGCATGAAAGCTCCAAGGTACCAAAGAATTTCTAAGTCTTGATTCTGGATAATGAGATGAAGTTGACGGAACAAAACTCATCACAGAAGGGCCTTGATGTATCCCCCATCAATGACACGAAATGACTAATAGAATTTAAAGGTGAAATAGAGTATGATGTAAATTGAACTGGACATAGGGAAGGCCGACACAGAGAGAATGGAAAACTGCAGATGGCCGACTCAATAGAGGTTTCAGATGGACTTCTCTTGAACATATGAACGACATGACCAATGATTTGGCAACATTGACTCAAAGATGACACAGGGAATGACCTTGTAGCAAATCGAATGAGAGACAAATGGATTTCCCAAACTGGCTTCAAATGATGAATAGGGGGTGTCATGTTCAAGAGCGATGCTTATTGCCAATCAATACGAAGATGAAAACATATCCTTTCCCAAATTTCCCCCCACCATTTCTGGTGAGTACCTCTTTATTTTTACGCAAGCTTGAGGAGGATAACATATGCTTGTTGATATAATCTTATCCATTAGATAAGTCCTTCAGNATATGCTTGTTGATATAATCTTATACATTAGATAAGTCCTTCAGAGTATGTTTAACGAACCCTAGGAAGGAGTGGTTTGGTCCCATTTGGGCCTTTCAATTTTTATTTAACGAGTCCAAAGAAAGAAAACTCAAAGGTTTTTCATGATTATAGTGTCTGAAAAACACTCAAAAGAGAACTCTCTCAGTTCCTTTTTCGTAAAGTATTCTGATGAGACTGAAAAAGAGATAAACTATCACTCAACAGACATTTTCTTCAAATACTTTAATGAGCGTGAAAATAACAAGATCGCTCGACAATCTTTTCATGTTTAGAGAGTCTGAAAAGAGCTTAAAGAGGACTCTAGGGGGGATTCCTTTTTCGTATAACCTTGTTGATCCTGAAAAAGTGATAAAAGTATGATCGATCACGTTCTCATGTATTTTCAAGTGCAAGAATGGACAAAGACCACACTCGAGGTTTTATACAAAAACCATAAAAAAAAAACAATCAAAACACGTGATGACAAAGAAAAAATATGTCCGCATCCCTGTATAGGAACATCGAAGTCATTACGCCTGCCAAAGTTACACTCAAAAGGACATTAGGGATTAGGGTTAAATAGATTAATAATCATAAAAAACCAAATAACATGGTAAAAGTAAATATAAAGGAGTAAAAACTCTTTTTACCATATCATTTTCACTTTTCCACTATTTGAGCTCAAAACCCCCTCTTTTACCCTCGAAGCTCGGCGTCAAATTGCGGGAGTTACGAGCATCCATTTAGCAATCCGTCAACGACAATGAGGTAGGCTCTTTGTCTTCTACTCTTTCATGGTTTAATTTTGCATTTTCATTCGTTAAAAATTCATTTTGGACTTGATTTTATGAGCCCTACTTGCGCTCAACCATTCTTGCATGTGGGCTACACGAGACCTGCGAGAATGGGTGATTCTCATATGTGAGCCTACAGCAGCGTGCGAGGTTATCGCACTGTGCCCAAAGGACACCTGCAAGAACTGCAAAGCACAAAAGTTTTTTAAATTTTACTCAATGAGAAAAGAACCAATTAATGAATAGAGTTGCTAATCTTCTCTTTGTGCTTCCTATGCAGGTAATTGGCCACAAAATGGTTCTTGAATGGCATGAAAGGGAGCACAAAGAAGACAATGCAATTGCCGGAAATCATCCACCTACTATTGCTTCTTTGAGAAACTGTGGCCTTCTGAAGTATTTTCGTATCCCGGGCATGAGGGCCCGGGTTAGGTTATTAGAGTACCTTGTGCACATGTGGGATCCCGATCAGCAGGTATTTCATGTGGGGTCCACACACTATCCTTAGATATTGAGGACATTTACTTTTTGACTGGACTATCACGGCGTGGGCACTACGTGAGCCTGACTAGYGGAAGAGGTGGTGCGCTGCCCATGAGTGAGTGTTTTCGTTTACACTGTGTTCTCGAGGCAGAGAGAAAGAAAGGAAAAGTAGTTATTTGGGGGGTACGCGATTTGACYCTTCGTACTATCTTATTCACCATAGCTCGGATGGCTGTGAGTTTCACTCCTCACATGGCACTACAGAGTTACTTCCAGTATGCCATAGAGTGTACTAAACCTTGGGTTTTCAACTGGGCAAATGTTGTGCTTTGTAGTATAAAAAAGAAGTTGACCAAATGAAGACGAGGTGACCTGAAGAAATCCAGGTACGGATCTTTGTTAGTGTCCTTCTTCCTTGAGAGGGTTCCATTACTGAGGCTGTAGGTTGAGTGGAATTTACCAGCTCCCAGGGATCCAAGGATGCTGAGATGGTGTCAGCTCATGGCCCGGCACGTAGCTGGACCGATCATCAAGTATGATGATACCTTTTTTGACTGACTTCAACCACAGATGTTGATGGTTGACAATTATGCTTATGTCGGGTTGGATTTCTGAGGAGATCCAGACTTAGTACTGCCAGAGGATGCTCAATGGGGGGAACTTGGTAAGAAGTATACACATTTTTTCTTTTTAAATGTTATTATGAATTTTTCATATTCAAATGTTTTTGTTTTATAAGTTCGTCCAAAGACTAAATACAAAAATTGTTTTTGATGACACAGATGTTGGACCTTACCGACCTCCTAGTACTTCTCCCATTCAGCGGCAGGGAGAGGTAGCGGTAGTGCCACAATATGCTGAGGATTACCAAGTAGTGGAACAAAACCTAGAGGGCTTGACCGCAGATATTCCAAACATGCCTCTTGAAGAGGTTCCACGACACGATCAGTGTCATACAGTAGGAGTGTCAGGGTCCATGATCGACTACTCTGTAGAGTTTCCCGGGCAGTCGTGTGTTACCGTGAACGTCATCCATGATGTCACTTTGTAGAAGCTATGAGCTTCATATTTTGAAATTTTGGTCTTCGGACAAAACGTTTTGTAAAAAACTCTTTTGATTGTTATATATACAAATGAATTCTATCGGTTTATCATGTATTGTGTGAATTGATGTGATTGATTTATAAATGATCCAAATGTCTGTCTAATACATAGTTAGCCAATGCATCTGTTAATGTATTTAGACATCTAGGAATATGTTGATATTCAATGTAATCAAAATAATGTTCCAAGAGGCGAATTTGCAAATACACCTGTAACAAAGTAGGACTTCGAATAATATAGACATTACTTAACTGTAGTACTATAAGCTACGAATTGAGTCGCACAACCAAATGACTGATTCCGAGCGAGATAGAATCAACCAATAATTCAATAACAACGCTATACTTTGTAATTTTTTTGGTCGCACGACCGAGACACACACCTCGTAAGGAGACAAGTTCGTTTGTAGGGGCATAAATTGCCCATGCAACGAAAGCAAGGTTCTGATTACTACGGCTAGCGCCATCAGCGAAGCCAATATAGGGTAGTGAAGACTCCAACATCTAGAAATCAAACACAACGTCACATAAGGGTAGAGACCAGATAATGACAAAAGCAATCTATAGTAACACACAAGAATTATGACACAATAAAAATACAAGTACCCGTGCACAGATGATTTTATGCATAGTACTTCTTCAAGTACAACCCATTCTTGGGTTCACTCAAAGGGATACCATCATAATCTACTAACTCATAATATCCTTTTTCCAAAACTCGTTGAATGATATAAGGACCTCACCACATGGCTTCGAATTTTCTAGCTCCTAGCATATCTCGATCTTGATCATATAGGAGAACGAGATCTCCATTCGAGAAAACAAGAGGCTTGACATGTTTGTTGTATTGGGCCTTGACATGCTTTTTTTGAGCTTCTATAACTAGGGTAGCGTCGCATTGAGTTTTTTCTAATCGCATAAGATACAATAGACGTTCCTCCTCAGCAGAAGTGTTGGGTAGGAGTTCAACAACTAGTTTTAAAGAGGGTATCTCACATTCAATTGGGAGAATGGATTTCACATCATAGACTAACCAGAAAGGTGTAAACCTAGTAGAGGACTTGACGGATGTCTGGTACGCCCACAATGCCGAAAACAACATTGTGTGCCAACTTGTTTTATGAATCCCTATCATTCATTGGAGCATAGTTATGAGAACTTTGTTAATTACTTCGACCTAGCCATTGGCTTGTGGGTAATAGGGCCTTGAGTTATCATGGCGAAGACCCAACTTTTCCATAAGTTCAAACATCATGAGGTTTTTGAAGTGGCTACCATGATCGGTGATGATAGCTTGGGGAACACCAAAATGAGCTATGACGTGATTAAAAATGAATAATGTTGCGGTCTTTCTAGTGTTGTCAAATGTCGGCATTGCCTCGGCCCATTTTGTAAAGTAATCAATGGCTACAATAATGTAACCATGCCCCCCGACCGAGTGAGGGTGACATGTCATGAAATCGATGCCCCATTTTGCAAATGGACCAACTGAGACCACAGGGTGAAGAGGAGCGAGATGTGACCGTATCTTCGGATTATAGGTCTGGCAAGCATGGCATTTCTGAACGGTGATGATTAAGTCGTTAAACAAAGAAGGCCAAAAATACCCTGCTCATAAGATCTTCTGGGCAGTAGCATACCCATACATATGACCACCACATGCTCTAGAATGGTAGTCATTCAGAGCTTTCTCAGCTTCATCGAACGTTAGGCAATGTTGAAAAACATAGTCAATCCCCCGATGATAAAGAGTATCCCCGAGGATAATGTATTGACGATCTTGATAGCATATGCGATGTCGGTCAGTACTAGACAAATTTGGCTAGAAAGTATGGGTTTGGAGATATATAATGATATCACCATACCAAAGATCATCAGTGCTAATAAGGAAAAGAGATTCATCGGGTAATGAATCAGCTACTACATTTTCTGTTGCAGAATGGGGAAAGTCGCATATCAATTCGGCAAAGACTTAGGACTTCTTGGACTTGGCACGTTCGAATTCCAAATCAAACTCCTGGAGTATCACAATCCATTTGGAGTATTTTCCCCCTAGCAATTGACGTGTAAGAATGTGTTTCATAGGGTTGCAATGAGAAATCACTGTAGTCTTGCGTGAGATGATATAGCGCTAGAAGCGCTGGACGGATTGAACGACAGCCAAGGCTAGTTTTTCGACATGTAAATACTTGATTTCAGTAGGTGTTAGAATTCGACTCAAGTAGTATATAACATGTTCATCATTAGCATCATCATCTTGGACGAGAACCATACCAATAGTGTACTCCAAGGAAGCAAGATAAAGGAAATAATCACGACTGTAATCGGGGGGAAAGAGAAGTGGAGCACACGTTAGGGACAATTTCAAAGCCTCAAAAGTGTTGTTGGCGATGGTATCCTAGACAAAATTTGAATCCTTTTTTAGGAGCCGCGTAAATCCAAGAGTTATCTCGACATAATTTKGGATAAAACGACGAAGAAAGTTTTCTTTCCCCTGCAAACTTTGCAACTGGTGAAGTGTAGAAGGAGGAGGGAGATTAAGGATTGCCTCAACATTTAAAGGATCCACCTGGATCCCTTGACGCGAAACAATAAAACCGAGAAGGTGGTCGGATTCTATGCAAAAAACACACTTATGAGGATTCAAATGAATACGGTAGAACTGATAGCGGACGAAAATGGATTAGAGGTGTTTTGGGTGATCAACTCGGTGCATTGAGTGAGTGGGTAAATCATTCAAATATGGTTGAATGATGTGTTTGATATCATGGAAAGAATAAGACATAGCACATTGAAAAGTTGCGTTGGCTTTATTGACACCGAAAGGAAGTTTTCTATAGGCAAAAGTACCCCAAGGACAAATAAAAGAAGTCTTATGTTGATCATTGGGAACAATGTTGATTTGATTATATCCAGAGAAACCATCCATGAGAGAGAATATTTCACTTCTGGTGCAGTCATCGACAATCTGATCGACGAAGTGGGTAGGAAAGTTGTCTTTTGGACAAGATTTACTGATATCCCTATAATCAATGCATACACAAATTGTGCCTCATTTCTTGTCAATCAGGACAAGATTGGAAACCCAGTCTGTGAGAGCCACTGGATAAATAAAGTTGGCTTTTAGAAGTTTCTCAACTTCGAGCTTAATAGCAGCCACTTTATGTGGGTGAACTGGATGAAGGCATTGCCGGATGGGTTTAGCGTTGGGCTATGTCTTTATCTCATGTATCACAATCTCAGGGTCGATACCCAACATTTCTTCGTAGCTCTAAGAAAATATGTCATGAAACTCTTTGAAAAGGGACGTGTAGGTGACGACTTCGTTAGGAGAACACGAAGCTCCAAGATGGACATTTTTGATGATTCCAAGTTTGACGGATATGTTGAGGGGAATCGTGGGTGAGATATTGCTTGAGTTCCCTTTGGAAAACACATCGGGTGTAGACTCGGTAACGGTCGAGATGATGACAATGGTCGATGGGGTTGAAATCCGTTGGTAGTTCTCAAGGGTATGTTGCTCCAGAAAGAGGATGGAACGATGATGCCCACCATCCCAAGGGGTGTCCTCCATGACAGACATGATCATCTCGTCTATGGGAAAAATGAAATGGAAAGGATCAGGAGACAACTCACTAAGAGAAGGAGTAGAAGGTGTTGTCGATTGAATGGCCTGATAGGTGGATTCAACTGGACTTAACGACATTTCGTCGCTGAAACGAAGATGATCTCCAGGGTCAGGGACTATCTAGGGGTTGTGAGACATAGGAAGCTCATGAGGCAAGGTGGAGATCATGTTGATGGAATCAACAGACAAGCATGGAACATTGGGTGGTGGAATGGGGAAATTACCCATTAACGAAGATTCCTTGAGAAGGCCTACACCGACATTGTCATAACCCGGTGGGGTTTTAGCGATAAACTGTACGTTGCCAGTATGGGTATCGGAATTGAAGAAGGCTAGTTGATCGACAGTGACAACCTTACCATGATGTGGGAAACGTACCACATGGAAAAGGGTCGACACAACTACGTGCATGGAATCAATCCAGCTGTGGCCAACCAGAAGATTGTAATCAAGGGGAGCATCAAAGACTTCCACTTTGACTTGGACTGTCTTGCCTTCTAATGTGATGGGAAATGAAGGAAGGACACTGTAGGGATTAAAACCGGAGCGATCGAAGGCCTTAATAGTGTTCTAGGATTCATTCAAGGAAGGAGAGCCAATGGCTTTCCAGCAAGCAAGAGACATGACACACGTCGAGGCACCCTCGTCGATAATGGTTTGGCAAATGTTTTTGTTAGAGACAATCACTTGGATATAGAATGCGAGTTGAGGGGGTAACCATGGAATGTGACCATCCAAGTCAAATATTATTAAATTTTTATCCATCGGGTCAATTCCACTGATATCTTTAAACAGTGCCTTCCGTTGTGTGGGACAAGTTTGAAGGACTTCAAGGGATGACATCGCAGAAGGTGCTTGGGCTAGATCTTCAACAATGTTGTAGTTCTGGGCTGCACGAGTATGAGAATTAAAAGCCGATTTCTAAATGACGCCCTTTCGGGGAGGTCACAGAACTATGTTGAGGCTCAGTCATTCAAGATGAAGAGGACCGTTGGTAGGTGGAGTCACTGGAGAGGGTTGTACCAAGGAAGGAGTTAGATCATCAATCTTCTCTTTAGAGGGAGAATAATCTTTGGTTCGAGTGGTGAGTGCAACGTTGCTCTACTTAGAATCGCCAGTACACATCAAAACATAGGAGGTGGTAGAAGATGAGGGCTATTCACGGATGGCCAACTGAGCCTATTATTGAGACGGGAAGGGTTGGGACAAGACAGCTAGTGCAGGTGGTTTTGGAGCTCCTTGAAGGAACTTAGTGACCTCAGCACGTTGTGGACAATCCTTCATGTAGTGATCATCACCACAGATAAGACAAGGGTATCATGGTTTACACTTATCCCAATCGTCAACAGGGGTAGTTTTGGTGTGCTCTGCTTGAGAAGTATTTTTTCCCTCCTTATTCTTACCCCTTCCCTTTTTAGACTTGTTTTTACCGGCTGGGGTAGATTGGAATGCATTTATCTCAGAAGTCTTGCCAGTGGGAGGGGCAAGAGATGGAGAATTTTGAACATTAGAAGAAGTGGATTTGGGGTTTTCACTTGAAGTGGAATGTGGTTGGGCCTAGAAAGTGCCAATCACACCGTCAGTTGCATGCAAAGTAGCTGGAGTAGTTGAAGTGATGGAAGTATTAGGACAAGGTAAGTTAGGTAGTAAATCATAACGGGTTCCCATTTGTGAGTAAACGAGGTCAAGATATTGAGCATGACTTATAGCCTGCTCTTCCATGACTACGCCACCCATGGCAATGTCCTTACCAATGCCTTTCACAAATGATTTTGTGAACCACTCTGCCAGCAATTGATCAAGGAGCTCAAGTTTAATGAGACGTCGTCTCCTTCGCCACTCATGGATGTGATCGGATATATGAGTGGCTTTGTTCTATTTGAAGGAAGTCAAAATCTCGGTCCCTGTGTCATAATGAATCGGTAATTGGTAGTTTGTGAGGAAATCCATGGCTAGGGTGTTGAAGTCAGAGAAGAAACTTCGTGGCAATTTGATATACCACTTCGTAGGAGAACCTGTAAGGGTTCATTGAAAAAGACGTAAACGAATAGAGTCATCCATCAACAAGTTGGATGAGCACCATAGGTGAAAAGTCATAATGTGATTGTTTGGGTCCTCACCTGCTTTGCTATCGAATTTAGGAATGTCCGATGGAAGCTTGGACGATATAGCAGGCCATTGGGGAGAGTGACGAATAGGATCATTTAAAATCCTTGACAAATCCAGAAGATCCAAAGTGGCGAGAAAGGGTAACTGTCGATTCACCTGTGGGTACTGGTGGCTTTGGGGAGGAAGCCCTGTCAACAAACTAGTAGGACCATAAGAAGTCTGCATATAATGTGAATACCCAAGCAGATACGGTGGTGGTTGGAGAGGATAGTAGCTCATAGGATTGTACCCTGGAACAGGGGATTGAGTTTGAGCATTTTCCCCCCAAATGGGATTGAACGATCCTGGATATGGTTGGCCTACACTAGGGGGTATTACAGACGAAGTGAGAAACTGTTGCCCCCCAGTCGATTGAGTAGGTTGTTGTATCAACTAATTCCAATACTGGGCCAAGGACGGAGGTATGTTTTTCCCTTAAGGTGGAGTCGGTCCTCCCATCAAAGATGGTGTTCCAATTGGGGGCAATGTGCCAATTGGGGGTTGTGATCCAATTGGGATTTGCGTGCCAAAAGGAATTTGCCTGCTGAAAGGGGGTTGAGCCATACCACCTTGGTGAAATTTTCCACCAACCGGAATCTGGTAATTTGGATTGAATGATGGAATAGCGCCACTAGGATGAAGACTTCTAGTGGAAGATGAAGAAGGTCCTCCAAAAGGAAATTGAGGAAGTGTTGGAATAAAACCAGGAAGAGAGTTCCCAGAAGAAGAAGGACCACCAGGAGAGCTGGATGGGGTTTGCATAGGAGTGTGAATGGAAGCATTCAATGCATGGTATCTAGGTGGTAGTGTCGGAGTGACGCTGGGTGTTCGAGGCATGTTGATGGGAGCAAAACTAACCACAATAAACCCGGTTGGAACACTCGTAGTTTCTGTGAGATGGGCCATTTTGGTAGGGACGGTAAAGTGATAGGCAGTAGTCAACAGTACTGTCTCTGGACTAGAGATTTCATAAATCACAGGTAGATTGATTTCGGAAATCACGGGTGAACCTGGACCAAAAAGGTCCCAGCGGAAAACACCTGTAGACCAAAAATGATCTTGGCCTTCTATGCCTGGAAAGGGTCCAACTGGCGATCTAGAAGATGTAACAACTAATTCTTTGGAAGAGTTCAGTCACATAAATGGTTTCTCAGAATCAGGGTGAAGTCAAAAATCCTCTCGAGTATTTGTAATTAGAAAATGTTCTAGAGAGTCAGTTCATTCCACTTGTGGCGTGGTGATGACTGTGACTTCACCTGGCCGAGGAGAGCCCTCAAGTGTTCTTGTAGGCAAGGGTTGAGAACCGTCCAGGTGCTTTGGAGATAAACCCTGCATTCTACGTGAATGACATGGAGGAGCTATTGTAAACGAGTGACAAACTTCACAAAGAAAATCTTATGGCCAACTTTAAGAAACAAACAACACGTGCTAGTAAACAAAATCTAGGAAGCAACACCAAGCAAACAAGACCTTCTAATTCTGAAGTCACTAGTTGGTCATGAAATCCAACGTCGCAACAACTAGATGAGAAGGGGCGGGGCTAGGGTGGAAAAGTTACGCTGATGACCTGCTTAACAAACTTACACCCTGGTGCAAGCACCCACACATAATCGTGGGTATACCCTCCAAGGAGCTCGAGTGAGTTTGGTCAACGTCAATTCCAGGTACCATGAAGACTTTCCCCTTCACATTCACCTCGTGTAAGAACCTAGAAAGATAGGAAACTAAGGTTACCACCAACAATAATAAAGCCTGGGGGGACAGTCGATAGTCTGATCCACACGCAAGGGTAGGGTATCTAGCCCAAAATCAACTCAAAAGGCTTCCACTCATCATTGTGGGTATACCTCTGAAAGATCCCTGTAATACGTGCAATCTCTACACTGATATCAACAAAGCAGGTTGAATAACTCTGCCAATACCAATGCGACCTCATGCTTGACCCTTGTGTGAGAAGGGCTTCCCAGGACAAGATGTTGCAAATGGAATTTAACACTCCCTAACACAAGATGCTATTGTGTGTTTTGTGCTTTTGGAGAGTGTATCTCTCTTCCTACTCCAAATCGCTAGCCTAGCTAAATGTTGGTGTAATAGAGCCCTAGAAAAGAGTTACTAAATAAATTTTACAATTGCGCGGTGTTATTAAGAGTTGTTGTTTACTCAAAGGAAACAGAGATGAAACTTATGTTGTATGACTCTGACCCAATGATGCATGGATGAGAATGAAAAATATATCGATTTTCATTCAATGAATCCTATGTATGGGAGGGAGAGAGAAGTTTTCTGGATCAAAATGTGAACTACAAAACACAATTTCCTTTAAAAAGAAAATGCAACAAATCATGCATCAATAAAAATTCTCTATCGTGTCTTTTTCGAGAATTTCAATAGTTGATTTTCAATGTTTTCGAAGACGAAAATGATTTTTTGAAAGAAAATTTTTTCTTCACTTTTCAAAAAGGACCCACACTATGATAGTGAGAGTACAGAAAATAAAAAACCAATGAACAAGCAATGACAAAAACCCAAACCGCTCTTTCAATGAAAACAAAAATAAGAACCAAACCAATCTAGTATTTTCAATCGCATAAGAAAAGTGATCTTTCTAACAATGGGAAAATGATAAAGACCAAGAAACTCAAATTTCAACCGATCATCAGTCCTTAACTAAACAAGCACACTCAGATTCCGAAATCAGAGAGTATGGCTATGCCAAGAAAAGTCAAGAAACAAAAGTCAAGACAGAAGTGACAAGAAGAGCCTTTGAAATCCTAAGATTGTTCATGCATGAAAACGAAGACAAGAAAGACATCAATCAATGGTCCAAGAAACTCTTATGAGGCACCTAGACTTATCTGGGCAGTTGAAGATGCAAACACTCAAATCCAAAAGTTTGAAAAAATGAGTTCGCAGGCTGGCAATATTACACAGTGTGAGAATTAGTGATTCTCGTAGGTGGCCCTTGAGCAAAGTGCGAGAACCTCGCACTGAACCTAAAGGCAAGATGTGAACTCTATAGATTCTCGCAGGCTAGTGTGAAGTGCAGTGCGAGAATGTCTGAACTTAGTCAAATTTTTGGAAAATGACACAAAATTTGAAGAGGCCTCTGGACCCAGAGGGTCTATTAGGGTATCCTGAAGACTCAGAGATTGATATGAATGGAGAAAAGTAAAAAAAGAGAAAATGGCCACAGGAAAATACCAAAAACCACAAGAAAATGGGTTATTTCCCTAGTTGAGTCACTAATTTTGTTATTGGACTAATCGATAGCTGCGGACACTAACACATCTCCCTAGATCTACCTGGATCTAGAACAAAATAGGACAGGTCATGACTCTTTCCCTATGTTTTGACCATTGAATTAGCTGGTAGGAAGGAGCAAGTAACATACCTTTATATCGCTTCCTAGGGTCTTTGTTGCTCCCGCTTCACTCCGGTTCTCTCATGAGGTCAAGACCAAGACAACAAAAACCAACCAAAGTGAAGATAGCACAATATATTCAACTTTCAACTTATGTGTATGATCAAGGAATTACACAATAAAGTGAGAATAGCTTTATGGGAAAGGGACATGCCACTGTATCATATTAATTTAAAGTAAAGATTAAAACCTAATTGCCTTGATGTCGCAAGCTTCCTTTCGATGGCTCTTGCCTCCAACACACACACTTGCTCAATCCTTGCATGAAGAAGATCAAATCTTCTTGATAGACTTGCTAGAGTCTCCAAGCTATTGTTCAAGCTAAGTCCTTTACACAATTATTTCACCAATTCTCCAATGAATCATGCTTAACCTTTTCCATGAGAAGTCCCTCAATATATAAGAGAGAATTAAATAGTTACTTGGATAAGAATGATCCCACAATATCAGGGAATCCATTACAAGGATAACCATTCAAATGCCAACCCATTCTTCTAGAAGATTCCCTTCTAGAAACATTGAGAATTCATCTTTTTCCATGATTTAGGACGAGTTCGCACCCTAGATATTCAACACAGTGCGAGAAGTTCACACCCTGGCTTAAGGCAGCCTGTGAAAATGGGTCATTCTCTTACCCTAATATATTAGCAGCCTGCGAACCTTCTTCAAAAAGGAGTTTTCTGGGAAGAGATGAAAGTAACTTTTCTCAGGAGAATGTTCTTATGAAGAGCCTGAGTACACCATCATCAATACATCACCATGACGACCAAAATCATGGGTAATAGAAAAAAATTGAAAGTCATGTATATAATACCAATAACACTCACCCATAAGTTAATAAACCCAATATAGAAACCTATGATAATAACATTTTCTATGGAATACAAAACTTGGAAACACAAAACTGTAAAATTACAATATGTACAAAGCATTGCTTAGCCTTGTAGCTTATGCATAGTACTTCTCATAGTAGAGAACATAAATAGGCTCAGGCCAAGGGTGATCCGGCAGGATGTTTTATGATTATGGTTGAGTTTTAAACTTGCATGAATAATTTAACCATTTGAGATTTTAATGAAAGAATGAGGAAAAGAAGAGAATTATATCAGTCAAATACACATATGCATATCTGAAAACAATAAAGAACAGCAAACCATAAGAACGCAGGTTGATAACGGAGTTTGGCACAATGTTTGCCTACGTCTCTGGGCCTTTTTCCTGTGGGGGAGGCTTCTTTATTTCTGCTCAAGTGCTCAAAATTACATCTCAGCAATGCCCAAAGGCTACAAGACTGATCTGGTCTTGTTGACACAGATCTCTAGAACCCAATGCAAGAAACGACATG